>JAVYIG010012892.1:0-50615 GCA_035222895.1 Strongylocentrotus droebachiensis | reverse complement strand
GGGTTTAAGGTCATATATAGGCCTACTATCGTTTGTTCAGAGCCAGAAGGGCATTCGTTGTGTTAAGAGTTAACATCCTTCTGGCTCTCAGCAGACCATGATTATAAATAAAAGTAATACAGATAGTGCGAGCATACTGGAGGGAGAGCTAGAGAGAGAGAAAGAGAGAGAGATAGATAGAGAGAGAGAGAGAGAGAGAGTGTGTGTGTGAGAGAGCAGTGGCACAACACAGAAAACTACGAAAACTTGAATAAAAGCACTACTCAATACACAATAGGCCTATATTATTCTGTCAAACTGTCAAAGGAGAGTCTGTGCTTGCATACTACTATGCCACTCTATAAGTTGAGGTGCATTTCCAATACACGCACCAGTAGGGTCTGAATCATAAAACTACTCAGACTTGAATAACACTATTTTGTCAAACTGTCAGATTAGCGTCTGTGCTTGCAGACTACTATGCCACTCTGCAAGTTGAGATGCCTTTCCAATACACGCACCAGTAGGGTCTGAATCATAAAACTACACATATTTGAATATAAAGCACTACTCAAGACACTATGTTGTCAAACTGTCCGATTAGCGTCTGTGTTTGAAGACTACTATGCCATCGTTTACTCGTAGAACGCGAATCGTGCACACATGCGAATACATGTACATTTCGTATGGGAAGTAGCAGAGAAATCATAAGTCCACGCGCATGCGCACATGGGGTATTTGCCCTCTCGAGTACGGAAAAAAAATTCGCGGCCCGCTCGGCCCCCCCCCCCCCCCTGGATCCGCGCCTGTCTTAATCCCATCATGAAATCCAATTCCAATATTTCCAATATGTTTTACCAATGCCAAAAAATCAACCCTTCGGCATGCCATATTCGTAATAGTAATGGCTTTAATGATTAATTTCAATAGTATATTTTTAGAATGTTTCAGTTAAGAATTTCATGCTTATTAATTGAAATTAATGATAGTTGCCATTATAATTGTTATTTGATCACTTTTATTTGAATTTAAATGTTGATTGCCTAGACTGTTTTAATATATTATTGTATAATTGCTTTTATCATGTATATACATTGTAAACTTTTGTAACCATTGCAATTCAGTCTTTGGACTGCGAGAATGGATAATTATCAATAAAATCCTTCAATCAATCCTTCGTTGGATTCATTTAAATCCTCCTTAAACACATTTTTTTTAAACTCTCCTTTAGTCCGTAGCTTTTAATGTCATAATATTATTCACCGTACATGTAATGTAATTGCCTTTATTGGAATCTGTAATGTTTTGGCCTAGCATTAATTGCATTATATTGTATTTTAATGTATTGACTGGATGTACCTGTGCTTATGTATCTTGAACTAATTAATGTACGCAGATTAGTATAATTAATTATAGTTTGTTAATATGATATGAAATGTACTATTATCTGAGAATCGCCAATTTTTGTAAAGCGCTTAATAGAAATATTGTATTAAGCACTCTAAAAAAGTACAATGCACTATTATTATTACATATTGGCTATCCATCTCTACATTCCCACCTCTCATATGCTCTATATTCTCCCTTATATTCTCTTGCTCACTGTATATGTTACCAACCCTCTCCTACATCTCTATACTTCCCTCCCTCCCATCCTCATCTCTCTTTCTCCCTCCATCCCTTCTCTCACTCTCTCTCTCTCTCTCCTCCCTCCACCCCACCTCCTTACACCCTCTCATTCCCTCCCTTCCCTCCCTGCCTCCCTCCCTCGCCCCCTTCCCCCATCTCTCTGGATTCAAACCGTACAAATAAATCACAAATTCAGACTTGGAATAAGAAACACAACAAATACTTTAATCTGTGACACATACACGGTACACACAAACATGACAAGCACAAACATGATTGCTCTGAACTGATCCCTTGATCACACGTGTCCTTCCTTATTGAAATAGACTGAAGAAATCAAAAAGTGTATAACAGGCTCTGATTCCTTTAAAAATCATGTAAAAACGCTTTTGTTTCATTCTTAATTATATCTTCATACACCTTGAGTACTCCACAGAGTGGATTTGGCACTATATAAGTTACTTTTATTATTATTATTGTTATTTCAGATGTAATACAATTTCCATGTCAGTTAGTTTGGTATTCTTTGCATACATTAAGGCTGTAAACTTACGAACCTAAAGATCATCTGATTTGGACTACAGTGATAAGATTTTCTTCTTGAAATTGGAAACATTCTTTTATTGCATGCTACATTTATCTCATAAAAATTATGTACCTTCGAAAGAAATATTGATTTATACATCGATAGAAAGTATGTCTTACAGTTATCACATACTGGTATGCCAGTTTGTATCAACAATTGTGGTTTTTGACATTTTCAATATGTCACCGATTACACGATTTCAATACATGTATCCCTCCGATACAAGTAGCTCTTGGCATCAAGGCTAATATCAAATCACATGACCACTCTGTTCATACATGCAGGCCTTCAGCAAAAGGCACACAAAACTTGGTACACATCTACTCAGAGGCAAAACATTAACACTATTAAGTACTGCAATAATCCCTGAATTCTAGATGTACATACATGTACAGTTGGGCCAGATATACATTATCACAATTTCACTCATTCCTGCCAACTTTTCACTTCAGAAAGATGAACAAATATGGTCTCTGTTTATAGTATATACAAGCATAATTAGGCTAAAAAAACTTGGTACACATCTACTGATAGTTAAAATAGAAGAAGGCGAAGAAAAAACAAAACATTATCAAGTACTGGAATAATCCCTGAATTGCAGATATACACACATGTCCAGTTTGGCCTGATATATATACATTATTACAACTTCACTTCAGCAAGATAGACAAATATGGTCTCCGTTTAATATATATAGTATATACATCACTAATCCTTCTGAGACGAGTGAATCCTGATGGGAATGAGTGCAGTTGACAAAATCTGAGTAAAACAATTTTCTTCCAGGTGCATGTAAACTTCGGGGGCCAACTGTATATCCTCAACTTGAGTGAACCTGAACAGAATGCATACAATTAAGTCCAACATGGTACTGTAAATACTTCATAAAATTACAATCACAATACAAAACAACCTCATAGTCAATATTACATTCAAAGGCCTCTTCCATAAAAAGTTGAGATTAAAATTACATTTCCGACCATTTTTGAGTTGTGTTTAATATTGCAACTTTTTAAAGCAAGAGGGTTCTCATAATGGAATCCTGCTTCCAGACAAACTGGCTCAAAGTAACTCTGGGTCCTGTTTCATAAAACTTGCTATCAATAACAAGTGTCACATTTCTATTCCAATTTGCTCTCAGCCAATCAAATACAACCATATCACTAGCTTATAACAGTTATTGCAACTTTTTTTTATAACAAGTTTCATGAAACAGGGCCCAGCTTTCAAATGTCTGATTCTAGATTTCTGTTTATTTTTGCAACTTACTATTATTAGTGTAGACAAAAGTAAAAAACTTCAGTAGATCATCCTTCACAGCCATTTTTCTTTGAATTGCTAACGATCGGGCGTTACACCTTGGAATATTAAGTAACACAACTGGTAGAAAATAATTTTTCAGCCAAGTAGAAAAACTGTTGTTTGACAATATTATGTCAGCTTAAAATTGTTATTAATGAATGGAAAGGTGTATAGCTAGAACAACTCTAACAGATAAATGTATACAAAATTTGAATAGAACATGGTATATGATTGATTTTTGCTCAGGTATAAGCTTTTCTTGTATTTTAGTTTGACCAAGTGATGTCAATATGAGATTCTGCATGATTATAGATGTTTTGTTGCTAAAATCATATTTAAGAGAAAAGAAATCCTTTACAAATTTTGCTTTTGGATTTAATTCATCATATGGTTTTTATTGAGTTTATGTTTAAAGCCATCGTCAGTCATATACCCACTTCAACAACTTGATCACGGTATATGATTAATTTTTGCTTATGTATTTCAGCTTTTCTTGGATTTTAGATTGACCAAGTGATGTCAATATGAAATTTTGCTTGATTGTAATGTATATGTTGTGTATTTTCACATGAATGTTTGCTATTGTTTAATAAAGGACCGTGTGGATGGGGAAAAAAATGCTTGTCACAAAAGTTGCCATGGAGGATCAACACTTAATCGTATGATCTAGACTTCATGAAACATATAGGGTTAGGGTTGCATTTATTTTTAATTAAGTTAAAGATACACTTTATAAATGTATGAACAGCATATCTCTGAAATATATTGTGATGTCAATCACAGGTCATCCTCCTCGTCTGACACGTCATCCTCTTCGTCTGAGACGTCATCCTCCTCGATTGACACGTCATCCTCCTCGGCTGAGACGTCATCTTCCTCCGCCGAGACGTCATCTTCCTCCGCCGAGACGTCATCCTCCTCGGCTGAGACGTCATCCTCCTCGTCTTAGACATCATCCTCCTCGTCTGAGAAGCTATCCTCCTCGGCTGAGACGTCATCCTCCTCGTCTGAGAAGCTATCCTCCTCGGCTGAGACGTCATCCTCCTCGTCTGAGACGTCATCCTCCTCATCTAAGACGTTATCTCCCTCCGCCGAGACGTCATTCTCCTCGTCTGAGACGTCATTCTCCTCGTCTGAGACGTTATCCTCCTCGTCCAAAACGTAATCCTCCCCGTCCGAGACGTCATTCTCCTCATCTAAGACGTTATCCCCCTCCGCCGAGACGTAATCCTCCTTGTCTGAGACGTCATTCTCCTCGTCTGAGACGTTATCCTCCTCGTCCAAAACGTAATCCTCCCCGTCCGAGACGTCATTCTCCTCATCTAAGACGTTATCCCCCTCCGCCGAGACGTAATCCTCCTTGTCTGAGACGTCATTCTCCTCGTCTGAGACGTAATCCTCCTCGTCTGAGACGTTATCTTCCTCCTCTGAGACGTAATCCTCCTCATCCAAGACGTAATCGTCCTCGTCTGAGACGTAATCCTCCTCATCCAAGACATAATCGTCCTCTATTTTAACAGCAACTCCCCTAAATTGATGTTGAGGAAAGAATATAAAATATAGGTTTGAAGGATAGGATCTGGGTCCTGAACATATGAAGTGACTGAAAATCCAATCAATTGTAAAAATCTTTTGTAACTTCAGTTTTGCTACAATTCATTGTATCTTAGGAAGCATGCATTGATCTACAATATCTGTAACATAAAATGAATGGTAAGTTGCTATTTATTATGATGCTACAATTTCTTAAAGGAGGTATAAGAACAATCAAAATTTGGGAGATAATATTAATTGTAACTTTCAATGTAACATGGCTCAGGTGCTGGGGGCTGGGGTGGTATTTCAAATTCATTTTATCTTCTATGCTAGTGAAAGAATGTTTCCTGTTATAGAAAAGATAAATAAGAAAATTCATTGGTTAATTTCTCCAGAAAGCTGGCTATGTACATGTACATTTAAGAGATAAATCTGCACTAGCACATACACTTAAGTGTCTATTCCATGCACTCTCAAGTCACGATAATGAACATACTTTCACTATTCAAACATAAAACACAACATATAGTATAGTTTTCAGAATACTGCACCAGAATACTTAGCATATGTATTCTGTATATTGTGGACAATAAGTCAATAAACATATATTGTTAGCAGAAATTTTGCAGCAACTAACTTAATCATAATAACTTTGAGTGACCTTGCATTACATAGAGACTTGGTAGAAATGAGAAGAGGAGGCAAATGTGCCTGATAGAAAAGTAAGACATCAAACCTGATATCTTTGCACGATAAAATACAAATGATGCATGCAAATAAATACATTATAATTATGATCTATCTGCTCTTGAGTTGAGGCTGTATGCATCTATCATACACAACCGTCATGCTGAGTATGATAGGTGCATAAACAGCCTTAACAGGAGCGGATAGACTCTGTAATGAACAAATGAAAACATCCATCATTTGTTTTATACAAGAAAAAGCCTAGATCCATGTTATTTGATGTAAAAATACTTTTTTTTTTCAAGATGGGTTTTAGTAATTGATAAAACCCCAACCTTAATAGGCTTAATCTAAAGCGCACACAGAGATAGGCGCACTTACCTCTACAAGCTAGTGCTACATGTATTGATCTACACACAGTATATAAAACACATTAAACTCTACATGCACTGCTACATATTGTGTTCTCAAAGACCTTTAAATAGTACTGGAGAGCATGCCTTTTCATTGAAAAACGTGTAATAGTCTCAGCAAGTGAAACACACTTGACCGCATTTAACCATTCTTTTGATTAGGATCTAGGAATGAGTTGTATAATAAAAAATGAATTTGTAATTCATTATGTTTAGTTCACTTACCATCCACAATCAGCGAGTGACTGCATGAATGAATCAAAATCCACTTGAGGCTTTCCATTGAAGCTGAAATTTCCTTCTCTGACTTGAGGAAAAGAACCCTGTAAAGGATATGGATATAAGAGGGGCAGGTCCAAGCTATTTGGATTGTGACGTACGGGACATTCAGAGACTTTAAACAAGAAATAACAACAGATGAAATTATTTATATGGGACGCTGTGAACCGTACGTCACACTGCACATTAATTACATTAACAATTAATTAAAAAATAAGTCAGAACTAAAACTTTCCACAAATAAACTAGCCCATAATAGCCACAGACTCATACCAAAAGATAGCCATATAAATAATTTCATCTGTTGTTATTTCTTGTTTAAAGTCTCTGAATGTCCCGTACGTCACCATCCAAATAGCTTTGACCTGCCCAGAGCAAGATTGGTGATAGTGATTCATTTTATATTGTCATTTTCCTCCATTCCAGTCTGGCTGACATACTGTACCATATATCATACATGTACATACCAGGTCAGCAATCTCTCTCTCTCTCTCTCTCTGGTCCTTATTTCCCCCACCAAACACACAAACACACATACAAAACAGCTATATTCAACCAAAACTTTAGGCTGACACTCCCTACCCCCCCCCCCCCCCCCAGACACACACGCACATATACAAAAAAAACAAGTGGAAAAATACAGACATAGTGCATTTGCAGTAATAACTGTATATTCATAAGAGTAACCCATGTCATGCACCTATCCAAAACATCTAGAAAAAAAAAAAGAAAAAAAAGAATGCTGAGTAAAATAGGGTTAAAGGTACTATGTCCCATTTGCAGGCCCAAAAAATGAAAAGGTTAAATTCCAACGGCATTTGAAAGATAATATTAATTTAGAACTTCCCTAAAAAAAGGGGGCTTAAAAATGTCTTAAAGTGGGAAAATAACGACTATTAGTTGTCGAATCGACTTAAAGAGCTATAGAGCCAGTAAGTAAGTAGTCTGATTTTAAAACCACTGTATCGAATGGTCGTACATTTTATGCTGCGCAAAGATTCAATCAGTTTCATTTTGGCCATTACAAGAAGTGGGTTATTGATGTAGACAAATGCTCATGTACCCTTTACAGCTCATTTTAAGTATGTTATTACCAAAGAAGAAAAAGCAAGTCAGTCACGCAATAGTGTCTGACAGTGAAGTCTAGCAAGTAAACGGGTTTCCTTGCATAATTTGAATTTTAGGACACTGCTAGTATCTTTAAAGTTGAGAATTTGGTTAATGCAGGATAATAAGCACAAAAAAGTGCTCACAGAGCAAGTGTCAAACGATAGGAGGACTGAATTTTACAATTACAGTCATGGTGCATTTAATTATTGCATATTCATCAGAGCAACCCTGATCATGCACCCAGACAAAACATCAAGTAAAAAAACAAAAACAGAATGCTGAGTAAAACGCAACAAGTCTTGATAATATAAGCCAGTATATGAAGGTTAAGTTTCATTTGGTGGTATATTACATTAAAAGTATCAACAGTGAAAATTAAAATATCGGTTCTTCACAAAATGTTAGGCAAAGACACTGTATTTCAAGTGATCTGTTATACCTGAATGGATGATGCCTTTGCTTTCAATGTAGGGCAGAAATCCTTATGGTAACACGTAATCCCAATTGTCAGGCCAGTCAGGTTTGGCATGGAACACAATGATTCTGCTAGGTTCTGGGACGAGGTTGGTGTGGGAAACCCGACTAACTCAAGAGAGAAAGCTTGGACCTGTACATACAGTGAATCATAAAAGTAAGTTTAATGATACAAAATTTTAATAAATTAATAATTTAATTTAATTTAATAAGGTTTAATAACAATAAAATCCCATTCTTGATGAGCACATGTTACATTATGATGTTAATGTAACATCTCTGTGTGCTTTCAAAGGACTTTAAATATTATTACCCTGGCTTAATTTAGCTCCGGCAACGGTAGTGATGAATCTAGGGAATATATCCTACCAGGTACCCACTTAGTATGGCAAATATAGACTAATATCATGCCAAACAACATAAGTGCTACGTTGGCAGGGATTCGAACCCCATACCTCATGGTTCACTGTCCAGAGACTTATCCATTGGACCACAAACACCTCTACATGAACCATGGTTGATTCCCCATTATTTTAGAATGTATATTATTGATATGAATGATTATAATTATTATAGATGTATTTGTGTTTGTAGAATTAAAAAAAGCAAAGAAGGAACTATCGCTTTGTTGATTATTTAGACACATTTTTGACATTGCCTAAATGCTAAATAATACATTCATGACTAAAAGTATCCATTATATATGAATGTATACACTGTCGCTCATAAAGTTGGAATATTTTTGTTTTACCCTAATTTACGGAATTATTTTAAAAATAATTTAAAAATAATAGATCTACTGGTATATAATAGTGTACATTCTCAGATTTAATTGAATAATAATATGCCAATGTGTGTTTTCCGTGACTGCTAAAGCATGTGTATGCTACTATGCCTATCAACTAGGGGACTACGCCCTTAAGTCATAAATGACAGTAATGAGGATTAATGCCCCACAAAAGGGTACTGATATAGCACATCAACACGGTTGTGATCCTGGGGCCTCACAGAATGTATACTATTATCTAGATCTATTATTTTAAAATTATTTTTCAAAATAATTCTGTAAATTCCGTAAATTGGGGTAAAACAAAAATATTCCAACTTATTGAGCGACAGTGTATGTAGAGTGAGTACATGTAGTTGTGCTCAAAATAAGTGCACCGTGATCTAGATCTCCATCCAGTACACACAAATAAGGAGCCTCTATTACAAACTTGATTATTTAGTACTTACCAATTATTTCTCACAATTATCCTACAAACTAAAAATAATGTATACTTATGTTTAGACACACTGTTACTACGATATAAGGATTTGTTTTCAAAATTTGTTTATGTATGATTTTTTTGATGATTTGATTTTTTTTGAGTTTTTGCTGAGTTTACTTTTACATTTGAAATTTAATCTGTATTCTTTCCGGTATATCATGTTTACTATTCACCATGTAATGATGTTTTCATGTATATGTATGTCTCTGTATGTATTTTTATGTTATGCAGGGCCCGAAGTATAACAGTATTTTAACTACTGATGGGGCTGCCCTGTTGAAATAAAATGCAATTAATAAATAAATAAATAAATAAATATATAAATAAATCCTTGTTTAGTGAGTATTGGCTGCGGTCAAACGTTTAACCGTGTGGTATCCGACCGCCCATGGCACTATCCGTTTTCAATTTATAGACGGTTTTGTTTTCCCATTTGTGTTCTTTTTAAATATTTTTTTAATAATATTTTTATTTTTTTATATATTTTTTATTGGAAAATCAAAAGAAATCACATTATTAACAAATAATGTACATCATAAGAAACAAAATCACTGACAAAAAAAGAAACTTTACTGTCGTGCATGCATTGGAATAATGATAGGATTTTACTTTGTTTATGAAGCTAATAAATCAAGTTTTACCAACATTATATTCATCATAAGTCAGCCCTGACTGTTGAATGTTGAGTTGCATAACAATCAATTGCAAGATTGTAGATTGAGAAGTTAACTGGTAAAACTAAGTTCCCAGCCTTGAAATACATGCACAATACTTCACTGATGCCATTTAAATCCCAAATCCTGACCTCTGCAATATCACGATCGTGAGCTATAAACATGAATACATGTGCGTACTAGATTCATTAGCTTCATAAACAAAGTGAAGCCCAGTCATTGTTCGAAAGCATGCCCGACAGAGAAGTCTCGCTTTTGTTCAGTGATTTTGCTTTAAATTATATAAATAATGTGATTTCTTTTAATTTTCTGATTAAAACACAATTTTTTTAGAAATCGTTTAACCGAAAATTATCCGGTTTTAACTAGCGGTTAAACGGAATTGGAAATATCTGTGATGTTACAACACTAATCTGAAGTATACTTTGATACTGCATGCAGACTCATGATAACATAATTACAACCTTATGAATCGCTCTTATCTAAAACATATACAAATTACAAACAAAATATGTGTATCTACTAGCTAGTCTTCAGAGTACTTCAGTTATCTGTTTATACTGAATTGTATTACTGCATATTAAAGTAGCAACACCATTCCCCTTCCCCAAACAATGCTTACTTAAACACATCCAGATAGTCTCTATCAAAAAAAATGATTACATTTTCTTAGGCAAACCTTTAAAAGTGATTTAATGCCTGAATTCCTGTTATAGTTAAGACATAGTGTATTTCACAATCTGGTGTAATTAACGTTGTTTAATTGTATTTCATTATGTTAAATTATTTTCTTTCTCTGTAACTTCTCATGTACTTTTTTATGTTTAATGTATTTACCTTGTTAGGCGCCTTGAGCATCTCTTGGGGTGGATATGTGCGCATTATAAATGTTGTTATTATTATTATTATTATTATTTCTTTTTTTGCAGAACATCATGTTTTCAACTCTAGCCATAAGAATTCTGGATCATATACTGCATATAAAAGACTCTCTTTATAATAATTACCCTTTTCTGCTAAGACTATTATATTTTTTCATATAAAACATATTGACTGAACTTGCTAAAATATCAAACCTCCTTAAACTCATCTCCACTGTTATGTTTGTACATGAATTGATCATGGCAAGGATATAGAGTAAAAACACAGATACATACCTGTAAAGTCGATGCCTTTGCATTCAGGTAAGAATAGAACTCCTCCTGAATAAACTCTCCATCTAGTGTCAGTTCAGTCAGGTTTGGCATGGAACACAAAGCTTCTGCTAGGTAATGTGAAGAGGCTGATGTCGGACACGTTAAAGATTCAAGCTTGACAGTTCGGACCTACATGTATACAAACAGTGATTCTTTACATGCAGTACATTACCAGAGTACATGTTTTTATCAATTGACTGCAAAGATAACTTGGTGCTCAGGTATACATGTATATGTATGGCTATGCTTGGGTGACAAATGCTCTGGGCTTTATTTAGTCAACTTTGTAGGATTTAGATAAAGGCTGCAAATAGGTTTGAGCAAAGGTTTAGTGATAGGCATACTTTTTAGTGCAGGGTTTAAGTTAAGAATTTGGTTAGTGCAGGATAGCAACAACAGAGAAATTGTTGATGAAGCATGTATCTAACAAGAGGAGGACTGACAATTAAAACCATAGTGCAAATCTCTACATACTACATAGTGATGAATTCAAAAAATATATCCTACCCGGTTGCACTTACTACACCTAGGTCGAGTGTGGCAAATGTAGATTAATGTCTTCCAAAGAACATTAGTGCTATGTATGGAAGGGATTTGAACCCCATACCTCATGGCTCATTGTCCATAGAATTATCCACTGGACCACAAACTCCTCTACATGATCCATGGTTGATGGCTTGATGCCCATTAATTTAGAATGTACATTATTCATATGATTGATTTTAATATATAGAGCTGCATTTATGTTGGAGAATTAAATAAACAAAGAAGGAACTATAGCTTTGTCCATTATTTAAACACATTTTTGATATTGCCTAAATGCTATATACCGGTAGTACCTTCATGACTAAAAGTATGCATTGTACAAGAATGTATATGTAGAGTGGGTACATTTAGTTGTGCCCAAAATAAGTACACTGTGATCTAGATCTCTATCCTTGTTTTAAAGTGAGTATTGAACCCGAAGTATACTTTGATACTAATTTCAGACCCATGATGACATCATTCCAACCTTATGAATCGCTATGAACGTAAAAATATACAAATTAGAAACAAAAATATTTGTATCTACTAGTCTTTAGAGTACTTCAATGATCTTTATCCTGAAATTGTATTACTGTATAAGTAGCAAAAACACTCTCTTTCCCCATAAAAATGCTTACTCAAACACATCCAGTGTTCCAGTTATTCTCCTTCAAAGACCAAACTATTTTTCATGAGGCAAGCCTTTTAAAGTTTTATTTCATTTTTAACTCAAGCTATATGAATACTGTATCATACACTGCATGCACATGATAGACCCTCTTTACAATACTTTCCTTTTTCTGCTAAGACTGTCATATTTTTCATACAATACACAGCATTACACACATTGCAATTATTGTAACTGTTGCTAAAATATCATCACTCCTTAAACTCATCTCCACTGCTACATGAATTCATCATGGCAAGGATATAGAGTACAAACACACATACATACCTGTAAGGTTGACGCCTTTGCATTCAGCGTAGAATAGAACTCCTCCTGGAAATCCTGTCCATACAGTGTCAGTTCAGTCAGGTTTGGCATGGAACACAGAGCATCTACGAAGTGATGTAACGAGGCTGATATCGGAATCAAATACCTTAAAGCTTCAAGCTTGACAGTTCGGACCTACATGTATACAAACAATGAATCATTACATGCAGTACATTACCAGAGTACATGTTTTTATTGAATGATTGCAAAGATAACTTGGTGCTCAGGTATACATGTATATGCACGGCTATGCATAAAGGCTGCAAATAGGTTTGAGCTAAGGTTTAGTGATAGGCATACTTTTTGGTGCAGTTTTTAAGTTAAGAATTTGGTTAGTGCAGGATAGTCACCACAGAAAATTGTGAATGGAGCATGTGTCTAACAAAAGGAGGGCTGACCATTAAAGCCAAAGTGCATTCAGCTTATACTGTAAATTTGATAACCATTGAGTACAAATTTCATGGAATTTGAACAAAGACTTTTGAAATTATGCTTAAATTTCAAAATCTTGATGTTGATGCCACAACAAAGTCTAAGTTTGCAGAACTGAAATGACATTTGACCTAGATTTTGTTACCTACAAGACTACTCACATGGTTGGTGATACTTGATAAGTTATCATAACCCTTATGTTCAAGTTTCATGGAATAGGAATATATAGTTTCAAAATTATGATAACAATTCAAAATCTTAACCTTTCGTTAAGTTTTGATGATGATGCCACAACATAGTCTAAATTTGTTGACCTGAAATGACCTTTGACCTTATTTTGTGACCTGAAATTCTACTTGAATGATTGGGAAAAACTTGATAATCCATTAGGCCAAATTTCATTGAATAAAAACTTATTGTTTTTAAATTATGTTACAAATTCAAAATCTTAACCAAAGTTAAGTTTTTGAAGTTGACGTCACCGCCGCCGTCACTGGAAACGCGGTGGCTTTCCCTCAATTTTGCTATGCAGGCAAGACGAAAAAATTAATGATTTGATTATATCACAGATTATCAGGTATATTAGGTCATGGATGTTAGAGGGTGGAAATAGGCATATCGAGACCCATTCTTAAAAAATGCATGTCTACAGATGCCTGATGGATTTGCAATTAAAGGGGAAGTCCACCCTGATATTAAGTTGGTTTTTAATAAAATCAGAAAAATGAGAAAAAATAATTGATGAAAGTTTGAGCAATATCCGAATTTTAAATAGGAAAGTTATGAATTTTAAATCATTTTAATCATTTTTTTAAATTTTCATTTAATCAAACTGTCACTGACCTGTTTAATTTTCTGCTTCTTTTCATGGTGGACGGCCCCTTTAAATAATAATACTTATTAATGTATGTAAGATATCAAACTTACCATATCTGCATATACAAGTCCAGTGAATACATACATGTAACCTGCTATGGTGTGTGCTGTCATGTAGGACTTTATAGTTAAAGATGACTTTCCACCCCTCACCAAGGCTGCGGTATCTAGGTCCTGACTTTCAAAGGATACATCAACTAAGAAATCCATCTCCGTTCGGTCTGGGGTGTTACCCTGTACCATCCATTTCATGATATGGTTTGCAATGGTTTTGTCCCGTGATACAGTAAAGTAAAGGAGATATCTAAACTCTTCTCTCCTAGGCAGCACTACTTGCTCAATCAGCCTGTTGAATTCGTTGTGATCTAGTTCATACAGGGAAGCAAGATGGACCCCAGCCATGTACTCCTGAAAGAGTTTGTGTGGAAAGAAGATAGTAGACTGCACGAATGGACTGCTCTTATCATTTATAGATGACAATTTTTTCTCCTGAGACAACACCCCTACTCTGCAAGCTGTTTCAATGGAGTCTGAGCTCTGTTCAAAATCACCTTCTTTGAAAATAAGGGCGTTTTCTTGTAGCCCAAGGAAAGCTACCTTGGCAACTGGTTCCATGAGCTTCTCAATTTGAGAGCGATAGGCTTGGAAAGATGGGCTGTCTAAATCTGTGATCTTTTTCTGAGCATAATGCACCTTCAAGAATTCAAACATTTCATCAAATATTTGAGAAAAAGTTTGTAATGACTTTAACTTTTCTTGTTTTTCGTCACCAAGTTCTCTCCACATAAAACAGAGCATAGCTATGTAGATAGGATACGGGGCCATATTCTCAGATATAATGTCATTGTCTTTGGTTAATTGGATAAGCTGATCTGCTGTTGCCCCATCATCTTGAAAGTACTTGTGAATGTAAACCTCCACATTCTCCTTGCTAAATCCTTCCACATGCATGAAAGTGTACTGTTTGCTCAGACTATCATCCCATCTAATCTCCTCGACCTTCCATGGGCGACTTGTCACCAAAACCGGGCAAGTGGCAAGTTCATCTGAACAAAGAATGTCTCTAAGTTCAATTTCCCCTCTCTTTGAAGAACTTCCACTTGCCTTTGCACTGTTGACTCTTGGCTGCGAAGTGGCACTAGTTGGGCTTGATGACTTTGGGTGCGTTAACTTCTGCCGCTTATTCTTGTTCTTCTTTGATTTGGATCTTGCCTTGGTTTGATCAGCAGACTTAGGCTGGTGACATTCTGACTTTGAACCAGCTTTTGTTTGCTGTACAATCTTGCCATAAAACTCATCATATCCATCAAACGCCATGAATACATCTTTTGGATTTGAACGGATGTACTCAGTGATCTGGCAGGCTGTTGCTGGGTTGTCCTTGGAGAGATACGACTTGGCAATCTCACCGATCGTGTATTGCTTGGCTTCACGAAAAGGGACAACAAGTACCCACACAAACTTTGGGACAACAGGACTGTCATTTATCCAGTCCCAGGCAATCTTAGCACAGAATGTTGTCTTTCCAGCCCCAGCCTCTCCTTGAACCATGATCCGCTTGGGGAACTCTCCATTGACTTTTAGATCAAATAGATCCTTGTACTCAAGTGGTCGCTTGCATTGACGATCATCCTTTTCCAAGACAAGGTTTGTGTACATGTCCTCCCATTGCACAGTGGAAGTTGGGATGAGAGGATCAGCTCTTATCTTACAGAGAGTTGTCCGGTACTTCAACTTGAAATCATCTGCACATCTCTTGATCAGATCAGGAGAAAGTGGCTGCAGGGTCTGTGATCCCGGCATTGTAATAGGTGCACCTATAAAAATAATAACATAAGTGTGACAATTTTTTCCTGAATTTAATTTTTTTTTTTTAAAGATACTTGTAACATACACATTTATATAAGAACAAATTTTCTGAAGTATTTCAGGGTGTTCTCTGGACTAAGATTTAATGAGAACAGATGATAATTTATTGTCTTTGCAGTTTACTTTTTACACATCATACATGTATACTATTTTTGATGCATGACACATGTCTATGTTTGTTTTCTTTACTAACTTAAAAATATCTCAATAGAATTTGTCTTTTTGTATGAACATATTCACGTCTATTTATGTATGTATAAAAAACATGTAAATATTATTAATTTCCGTCGCTAACAGTATTGACTATAATGATGAACCTTATGAATTACAGCTCAAAGAACAAATTCACGCGATAAAGATAGAACTGAGAGAAATGTAGTTTCCTTATGTTTTGTACTCAAAAATCTGAAAATCTCCATTTTAGGGCGGACATAAGGTAGGTCACAAAAGATAAAACGACTCTGTAATGGTATAATTTTCATAAACTTGGTGTCAAAAGATGAGCATGACATGCCATGAAATTTGAATGAAAATCCTTGTACAGCTTCATGTAAAACTAATTTCATCATCGCCCTTTCACAGCACAAAGTGAGTGGGTCTGCAACCATATATTATTGGCCACAGCCCATGCGACCAACAGCCCACAAGACCAACAATATATGTCTAGCGAACCATCTGAAAAGTTATCAGAAGGCCCATCTGACAGCCCACATGTCAGTCTCATGGGTGTTCTGACAGCTATTTTGAGGGTTCACCAGACCGGCAGTATCAGTCTCATGGGATGTTCATCTAATGGGATGTCCTGCTATAAGTAACACTATTTGTACCAAATGAGAAAGTGTCAAATCAGTGTTTGTTGGCTGCCTGCAAGAGCAATATATTATCAATGGCAGTAAAGGCCTTCTTGCGAGCAGCCGACATGATTTCCTTCTTATTCTCACCAGTCCGCTTCAGGAAGAGACTGCCAGCGAGTAGCTCGCCAGAAAGGGACCCTAAGTCACTTCTTTCTAATTCCTCTGCAAGAACAGCCCTGATGTTTGTGTCTGGAGGCTGTTTGTCTCTCCATCTCGTGAACACTGTCATGAATGCATCACTGGTATTATGGCTATCTTCCTTGATTTGCCCAAGCTCTGCGATGGAGATGTCCAGATTAATGCCCACCTCTTTGTATTTGCTCGGTCCAATTTGCTTGGACAGCTTTAAGAATTCCTTCTCACTGACAATCCTGTAATTTAAACAAAAAAATTATCAAGCATCTCTTAATAATATGTCTTGGGTATTCTCTTATTGTGTTGTAACCCCTAATGTACATTGATTTAAGCACCTATCTTTATACTTTGTAAGTTTAGTATAGTTCTTGATGAGCCTTTGACTTTTGGCAAAACAGACAGTACAACTAACTACATGGAAGAATAAACTACTCCAGCCCGGCTACAAATATGTACACTAGCTCCTACAGTTGAGAACCGTCAGTACCTGCATGCTCATGCGCATACCTACCTTATTTTATGAAGCTACAATTGTACTGATACGATTTATTTAAAGGTATATTGAGGCATACACACACAAGGCAAAATACCTCATTAAGCAGCCAGTGCACTGAAATATGGAAGAAAAATTAGCCTGCATGTATGTGATGTTACGCATTAATAATAAGGAAATCATTTTACTAATCATACTGCTGGCTTGTAACGATCAGTCACGTAATGACGTTATCACGTTTTGAGAATTTTTGAAGAATACGCTATCTGATTGATCTACAAAGTGTTGGGTTACGTGACCCAACAATTCGTTGAAATATCATTCCAAAACACAAACAGTGATGGCCAGTACTTGACCCACATATTAATATAATACATGTAAATTGTCACTGATAAGAGACTAAAAGAATCATGTGTGTCCAGCCATGATGTTGGGCGCCTTCATAAAGGCTGACTCTCTCTGAAAGTCAGTGGCTGGCCGCATATTTTTTTTCTCCAGATCCCCCATCCATCAAAGGTAGGCCTACTGAAGATAACCAAGAGTACATCTGTACGTATAAACTAAAAAACAGAAGGCTCATAATATGAAATATAAGTCATGCCTAGTCTCAATAACAAGCACTTGTATTTTTTTTCAAGTGATGAAATGTAGGTTTAAGTACAAAAAGAGTCACGTGGTATATTCGCAAAAGAGTGGGTATTTGTGAATTATTGGCCCGTAAAAAACAATACTAAAGTGTCAACCCTTTACACTTCATAGATTAGAGAGCTTGTTTCTACAAAAGTACTCAAAACATGATAACCTATGAGTGATCATTACAAGCCCCTACTGGATATTACGATTGCAATCTATAAAGAACAGGAAATAAGCTTCAAATACATATAGACTGACCTGTCTGGTCCAGGGTTGGTTTCAACATCACCAGATCTCATCAGGAGAATCATGAGAAGATAGAGATGGCAGAATCCACCCATGGTGCAAGATGTCCTTCTCGTTCGACAAAAACTCAGTCCGCTGGAAAGGTACATGAATGGTAACCTTCACGAGACATCCTGTAATTGAGAAAAAAGGAGATTCTGTTGTTTACTATGCAAATTACTCATATTGTTAGTGACATGCATGTACAGTGTACACAGAATGGTTCACTTTTTACAATGACCCCCTCCCCCCTATTCAAATATTTGCCTCTTGACTCGACTCCCGATTGCGATTTAGTATTGAACTTCATTCAAAGATAAAAGGGTCTGAAATGTATTTTGAAGATTATATAGCTTATACATGTATCTGGGAAGGGGAAGGGGTATCCCTATCTGTGCATGCTGTAATTGAGGCTAATCAAATATCATATTGGGATTATGCTGATTGTGTATAGGCTGTTAAAGGTAAAGACTAGTTTTGGAAATGCCCCCCTCTCAAAAAATGAAATGGAAGCTCATATTACCGGTCATGTGGAAGAATATGTTTTGACTAATATGTGATCATACAAATTTTGCTGAGAAACCGCTTACTAATTGATATATTTGCTTAAGTATTATATGTGGAAGAATATGTTTTGACTAATATGTGATCATACAAATTTTGCTGAGAAACTGCTTACTAATTGATATATTTGCTTAAGTATTATATCTATTTGGACCTGATAGATATTGTGCACATGTAATGCACGTGTCGCGTAGTCCCATATACGTCTTTCTGTGTACAGTGCTTGTAACTTTACCAATACTGCAGTACACACCAATATATGTTAGATGATCAACATTTTCTGATCTATTCCACAACGTTTCTTTCACAATGCAATCGCATGACCATAACTGGTCTTTATCTTTATAAAAAATAGACTTGTAGATTTGTTATGGGCATTAACACAGAGAGCAATTATATGTGATATCAGATGTTATAAAATAGCTCTAGTATTTTAAGCATCGTGATTGGTCAAAAAGCGTCACATGAGATGCACCCATTTTTGCTACATGCACGATCGTGCCACAAAAGCGCTGTCAAAAGTGATATTGCACGCTAAAAGCTTGATAACCAGCGCAACGTACGCGTAAGGCAAGTAGCCAGGTCTTATCTTTTCATTTTCGAAGACATTTTCTAGACTTTTGTTTTTTTATTTTCATTTGTCGCTATTTCCGAAATCAAATAATGCACTAGTGCATAATGTAAATGCAGTGTAGGCCTACGCTCCGTTTCTTCAGATCGTGCGCACTGTGAACTCACCGCAAGCGTCTCATGCACAGAGGCGGCACCCATCTAACGAAACCTCACGTGCACTGCCTTCACCACTAACAAATGATGGGCAATGCGTTATCTGTATACTGTGAATGGTAAAAATGTACATATTTCAACAACGTGGTCTTTGTAGACAGGTTACTTTAATTAGCACATCATGTTTCAATGAGAAACCATTTTCAAGGGAAACAAAGGTGGTCCTTGTAGACAGGTGGTCACTAAAGCAGGTTTGACTGTAGTACTCCTATAGCTCCTATACATTCCAAAACAATGCATGAACTTGAAGCTGAAGTCTACTCTAACTAAAATACACCAAACAAATTACAATTTACGAGAAGGATGGGTCAACAAACAAGAGCAAATACTAAATATCTTTGTAAAAGGTTAGTTTTTAACTAGATATTCACTCCTGAATGATAACCGCCTATAACAACAAGAACTCAACAACACAACAACATCCCATACTTACAAGATGGTAATTTTCTGTGGCTATATGCCTATATCGAGGCTTTGACAACTAGTCGTTCGTTGTACGGGTAAATTGAAATTAGATCTAGAATCTACATAGAGTCTACACAAAACAAATTACGATTTATGAGAATGATTGATGATGGGTCAAGAAAAGAGAGCAAATAGCCTTGTATTAAAAAGGTTAGTTTTTAACAAGATATTCAGTCCTGAATGATAAACGCCTATAAACCTAAACAACAACAACAACAACAAAACAACACATCCCATACTTACAAGATGGTAATTTTCTGTGGCTATATCGAGGGTTTGAAAACCAGTCATTCGTCGTACGGGTAAATTGAAATTACATAGGGTCTACACAAAACAAATTAGGATTTACGAGAATGATTGATCAGATGGGTCAACAAAAAAGAGCAATGAAATATTTATACATAATACTTAAGCCTTGTAAAAGGTTAGTTTTTAACAAGATATTGACTCCTGAATGATAAACCTAAACAACAAAAACAACATCCCATACTTACAAGATGGTAATTTTCTGTTGCTATATCGAGGTTTTGGAAGCCACTCGTTCGTCCCCATGCACTGCACAAATATGTGTGTGTGGGGTCTAATGCAATGCCAATGGGTGGTGGGAAGAAGAAGAAGGAAGTAAATACATGTGACGCAGTGAAACTATGATGAGCTGTGCGGTTCGGATCGGTGCGAATGATGGTTTCCTATTTCACGATAAGGCTGTTTTTATCTACAGCTTGATGATGGAAATCAAGATTGTTCGTCAAGGGTGACTGAGAAATTAGCTGAAAATACGACGCAATGAAATCGACACTCCGTAATGTCACGCCTAATCTCATATGCGGGCGCGCGCGCGCTGAATTACCTCACGGGGAATCCCCTAAAATGTCATGGCATGGCAAATAATACGGTTGTACTACTGTTAGCGTAGAAATCTGAGTTGAATAGCTCAGTGGAAGACGAGCATCTGCGTGTTGTGTGGTCATTCACAATCTTAATCATTTTCTTCATATCTGACTGACAAGTGGCAGTTTTTATGTGCAATTTTTCCTAGTTCATAATATTCTTCATTATGTTGTAAATTGGAATTGTATATGATGTAATTAAATTAAATAGGAATTGTGGTGCAAATTAAAGGCGCCCCCGATCCCCTCCTTCTCCAATCAATGACAAATTATTTTCCTCCTTGGGGTGGGGGGGGGGGGGGGGACCTCTATTTATTTGGAGTACCTCCTATAGGGATTGGGTCTCATGCCTACTTTCACAAATTAAGAATAGCATCCCAGGTCGAAAATCCCATAGAGACCATTACAAAAATTATATTGGTCTCTAATGGTTTCTGTTGGGGTCTATTGGTTTCTGTTGGACCCATAGAATTGAATCCAATAGAGACCATTCAAACCATCAGAAACCAATAGAAACCAATAGCACCCATAGAAACCAATAGGACCAATAGAAACCAATAGGACCAATAGAAACCAATGAGACCAATAGAACCCAATGGGACCAATAGAAACCAATAGGTCCAATAGAAACCAATAGAAACCAACAGCTAAATCTATCTCATGCATATTCATGATACTTTATACGTGTTCACAGAAAATTACATTTATCATAATTTGTTAAGCAACTTATGACAATGTACGTCAATTTTGTGATTTTTATTTTCTTTCGGCAACTAATGACCAATAGATTATTTGTTTAATCATGTTACAATTTCATTCACGTTTTAGCAATAGATATATTGATTATAATGATCACTAACCAAGAAACAATTCATGTATGTTTATTATATAGAATAGTACAAGCATTCAGTTAAAATAAAGGATATTCTTGAACTCACTTCAAGTGATCTATGTGATGAAGTTAATGCAATTTAGATTAGAATATACTTTTTTTGGTGGACAGTTGCTAAAATCGATTTTGATTTATCATTATTGATTTACCAATAGAAGCCATTGAACTATTGGTTTCAATAGGGAATTCAGAATATGGGACCATTATAAACCCATAGAAAGATCTCTAATGGACCAACAGGAACCCATAGAAAATATCTAATGGACCAATAGAAACCCATCATAGAAGAAGATATCAAATGGACCAACAGAAACCCATAGAAGACATGGGTGGATTCTGGTCCAAGGCAATAGAAGCTTTCTGTTGGTCCATCAGCATTTCTTTCTGTGGGTTTGTGTTGGTCCAATAGATATTTTCTAATGGTTTATGTGGGTCCATCATTTCACTTTCCCTATTGAAACCATTAGACACCAATAGCTCTAATGGTTTCTGATGGTCCAATAGGATCGGATCCCGAATTTCGACCTGGGATGGCTACTGTCTCTTCCACGTAACACATTCCCTTCCCGACTGAGATGAAATAATACATAAGTGACCCCTGAGATAAAATTCCACACCTTTATCTAAGTTGCTCTTCGTCAGTAGAATAGATACCATTTCTTTGGATCCGGGTATCGGCTCTAAGGTCAACTCGGATTCGGTGGAAATCGTGGCCGAGCTAGTTCTCCAAGAGAGCTGAATGAACGCAAATAAATATTTCTGAACCGGCCGTATACCCGCAATCACATTATTTGATGAGAATAATTGTATAGTTACCACAAACGTTTTTTAAAAGCCTCAAGAAAAGTGAGAAAATTTGTCTTTGTCTTTCACAGGCCTAACATAAAAAGTTACGACTAATTCTATTTCCCTCAAACTCATCATTTGTATATCAATTTGAGTCAATCAATGTTATATGCTAAAGATCAATAGAAACAGTGAATGTCAAGGTAGAAATAATCGTGTGAAGATGGAGATATGATATAGTTTGACCATTATTGTAAGTTGTTCTTTTTTCATGTTACAGGCCTCTGTTCTTCTCTCTCACACTGAAAAAGCAATTTGTGTATTGTCAAATATATCTGCTTCAACCCCTGAATTAATGCTCTTTCGGATATGGTGAGGTAAACTGCCACACAAAGAATGAAGGGCCAGTTTTTTGTTATTGGTGTAAATACAATAAATAGTAACTGCGTGCAAACAAACGATATTGGGCACGTTCACTGATCTTTGTTGTGTTAAAAGGTACATAAATGTGATGCGTATTACACTCTGCGTCATAAAAAACAATGTCCCGCTCTTTGCTACGTCATATCTTCGACTTCACTACCACTGCATGTATCTATCCCACCCCCTACCTCTCACACATTCTAAATCTCACCTTTCTTTCTATTGCTTGCTCTATTTCTCATGTTCCTTTTCCCGTTTGGCTATCCATCTCTACATCTCTAACTCTCATTATGCTCTCAATCTTTTTTTTGAACTCGTCCTTTATTCTATTTATATCCACCTCCACAACCACCCTCCTCCTAGCTGTCATATGCTCCCAAGATTTCGATCTCCTTTCTCCCTCTTACTGGTACATATTGGCTATCCATCTGTACATGCCCACCTCCCGTATGTACTATATCTTCCTTTTGAACTTGTCCCTTTTTTCTACTTAGCTATCCACCTCAACATATCCCCCCCCCCCCCTCTTTCTCTCATAGGCTCCAATATGTCGATCTCCTTCCTCCCTCTCACTGGTACATATTGGCTATCCATCTCTCCCTTCTATTCTCTTGCTCACTGTATCTGTTACCACCCCCCCCCCCCCCCCTCCGGCCTACATCTCTCTTCCTCCCTCCATCCCTTCCCTCACTCTCTCTCTCTCTCTCCTCCCTCCACACCCACCTCCCCCCCTCTCATTCCTTCCCTTCCCTCCCTTCCTTTCCCTTCCCTTCTCTTCCCTGCATCCCTCCTTCCTCCATCGCTCCCTTCCCCATCTCTCTGGATTCAACCCTTACAAATAAATCACAAATTCAGACTCGGAATAAGAAATACAAGAAATACTTTAATCTTTGACACATACCCGGTACACTTAAACATGACAAGCACAAACATGTATACTCTGAACTGATCTCTTGCTCATGCGTGTCCTACCTTTAATATTGAAATAACCTTCCTGAAGAAACCAAAAAGTGTGTACGGGCTCCGATCCCTTTAAAAATCATGTAGAACGCTTCTGTTTAATTCTTAATTATTTCTACATGCGCCTTGAGCACTCCACAGGGTGGATTTGGTGCTATATACAGTAAGTTACATATCTTATTATTATTATTAATATTTCAGATGCCATAACATTTCCATGTAAGTGAATTTGGTATTCTTTGCATATCATATATATGCAAGGCTGTAAACTTACAATCTATAAGATAATCTGTTTGGACTACAGTGATAAGATTTTCCTCTTGAAATTGAAAACATTCTTTTATTGCTACATTTATCTCATAAAAATCATGTACCTCCATAGGAATATTAATTTATACACCGATAGAAAGTATGTCTTACAGTAATCACATACTGGTATGCCTGTTTATATCAACAATTGTAATTATGAAATTTTCAATATTTCATCGATTCCAGGATTCCAATGTTTATATACCTCCTATACAAATAGCTCTTGGCATCAAGGCTAATATCAAATCACATGACCACTTTGTCAATACATGCAGGCCTTCAGAAAAAGGCACACAAAACTTGGTACACATCTACTCAAAGGCAAACAACAACACTATTAAGTAGTGAATAATCCATGAATTTGTAGACATAATGTACATAGACGTACAGTTGTGCCAGATATACATTATCACAACTCCACTCATTCCTGCCAAGTTTTCACTTCAGGAAGAAAGACAAATATGGTCTCTGTTTAAAGTATATACAAAGCATAAGGCACACACAACTTTGTACACATCTACTGATAGTTAAAATAGAAGACAAAGAAAAAACAAGAACATTATCAAGTACTGGAATAATCCATGAATTCTAGATGTACATACATGTATAGTTGGGCCTGATATACATTATCACAACTTCACTCATTCCTGCAAACTTTTCACTTCAGGAAGATAGACATATATGGTCTTTGTTTATAGTATATACAAAGCATAAGGCACAACAAATTTGGTACACATCTACTGATAGTTCAAGTAGTAGAAGACAAAGAAGAACAAAAACATGATAAAGTACTGGAATAATCCCTGTATTGGAGATGTATATACATGTCCAGTTTGGCCTGATATATATACATTATTACAACTTCACTTCAGGAAGATAGAGAAATATGGTCTCTGTTTAATATATATAGTATATACATCACTAATCCTTCTGAGATGAGTGACTCCTGATAGGAATGAGTGCAGTTGAGAAAATCTGAGTAAAACAAGATTCTTCGAGGTGCATGTAAACTTTCGGGGGCCAACTGTATATCCTCAACTTGATTGAACCTGAACAGAATGCATACAATTAAGTACAACATGGTACTGTAAATACTTCATAAAATTACAATCACAATACAAAACAACCTCATAAATTCAACGGCCTCTTCCATAAAAAGATGAAATTAAAATTACATTTCCGACCATTTTTTTAGTTCTGTTTATTATTGCAACTTTTTAAAGCAAGAGGGCCCTCGTAATGGAATCCCACTTCCAGACAAACTAGTAACCCTGGGTCCTGTTTCATTAAACTTGCTATCAATAACAAGTGTCACATTTCTATGACAAATTCGCTCTCAGCCAATCAAATGAAACCATTTCACTAGATTATAATAGTTATTGCAACTTGTTGTTGATAACAAATTTCATGAAACAGGGCCCAGATTCTTGCAACTTACTATAATTAGTGCACACAAAAATAAAAGACTTCAGTAGGTCATCCTTCACAGCAGTTTTTTTGTAATTATTAAAGATCTTAAAGATAATATTAAGTAACATAACTGGTTGACCAGAAGCTGGTCACAGTGACAAGAAAAGAATTGTTTTTCAGCCAAGTAGACCAAATATTATCTCAGCTATAAAATTGTATTATGAAATGGAAAAGTGTATAGCTAGAACAACTCTAGCAGATAAATTAATACAACATCTGAATAGAACATGGTATATGATAGATTTTTGCTCAGGTATCAGCTTTTCTTGTATTTCAGTTTGACCAACTGATGTCAATATAAGATTCTGTATGAGTATAGATGATATGTTGCTAAAAACATATCTAAGATAAAAGAAATCCATGAAAATTTGCGTTTGGATTTAATTCATCATATATTTTTTTATTGAGCAATTTATGTTTAAAGTCATTTTCTTAGTCTGTCAATTAAAACAAGGTAACAATTTGATCATGGTATATGATTGAATTAGGTATTTAAGCTGTTCTTGGATTTTAGATTGACCAAGTGATGTAAATATGAAATTTTGCTTGATTGTAATATATATGTTGTGTATTTTCACATAAATGTTTGCTATCGGTTAATAAAGGAACCCTGTGGATGGGGGAAAAAAATGCTTATCACAAAAGTTGCCATTGAGGATCAACATTTGATCCTATGATCTGGGCTATACTTCATGAAACATATAGGGTTAGGGTTGCACTTTATTTTAAGTTGGAGTAATATTGTTTAGGGTTACGGTTAGGTACACGTAATATGATATATTTAATGTGTATAAAAACGTTGCTATGTTGTGATACGCCGATGCATACCCGCCGCCTCCAAAGATACACTTAATAAATGTATGATCAGCATATCTCTGAAATACATTGAATTGTTGTTTCATTATTAGTGTTAAGTGTTAGAGTAGGAAACCGAAGCCTAGCAATTGTTGCAGTAGCAAGTGTCGTACAACCGTCTTGAAGATAGTTCTATACAATCGAGCAGCATGTAATCCAGCTGTGCGATCTGGATGGTTGTTCACTTCAATTGTGTGGCTCTTGAAGGTATTCTGATGGCTGTGAAATGTATCATAGATCATCTTCCTCGTCTGAGACGTAAATCTCCTCGTCGAAGACGTCCTCCTCCATGTCTGATAAGTCAAACTAATCCCCTCTGAATTGATGATGAGTAAAGAATATAAAATATAGGTTTGGAGGATAGGATCTGGGCCCTGTAACATATGAAGTGACTGACAATCCATTCAATTGTAAAAATCTGTAAAAATCTTCAGTTTTGCTACAATTTATTGTATCTTGGTAAGCATTGATCTACATGTATCTGTAACATAAAATGAATGGTATTTAGTTGCTATTTATTATAATATTACAATTTATTGAAGGAGATACATTTACAATCAAGATTTGGGAGATAATATTAATCGTAACTTTCAATGTTACAGGGCTCAGGTGCTGTGGGCCTGGGGTGGTATTTCAAAATTTATGTTACCTTTTATGATAGTGAAAGAATGTTTCCTGTTATAGTAAAGATAACTAAGATTCTACACAAAGCTGGCTATGGACATGTACATTTAAGAGATAAATCTGCACCAGAACCTACATTTAGTGCCTATTCCATGCACTCTCAAGTCACGATAATGAACATACTTTTCATTATTTAAACATAAAAGACAACAAACAGTATAGTTTTCAGAATATGGCCCAAGAATACTAAGCATATATAATTGGGTTATTGTGGACAATAAGTCAATAAATATGTATATATTGTTAGCAGAAATTTTGCAGCAACTAGCTGCATCATAATAACTTTGGGTGGCCTTGCATTTCATAAAGACTTGATAGAAATGAGATGAGGAGCAAAATAGACAAAAAAAGTGATATCTGTGCACGTTATTAAACAAATAATGCATGCAAATAAATCTGTAATAATTATGATTTATCTGGACAACCATCAGGCTGAGTACGAAAGGTGCATAAACAGCCTTAACAAGAGCGGACAGACCTTGTAATGAACAAATGAAAACATCCATCATTTGTTTTATACAAGAAAAAGCCTAGATCAATGTTATTTGATGTATAATGACTTTATTTCAAGATGATTTTTTATTTTAGTAATTGATGAACCCCAACTTTAATAGGCTTATGATTCAGAGCGCACACATAGATAGGCGCACTTGCCTCTTCAAGCTAGTGCTACACATGTATTAATCTATACAGTATATAAAACGCATTTAACTCTACATGCACTGCTGCATATTGTGTACTTAAAGATCGTTAAATAGTACTGGAAAGCATTGCATGCCTTTTCATTGAAAAATGTGTGATAGTCTCAGTAAATGAATCACACATGACTCCATTTGACCAATCATTTGATTAGGATCTAGGAGTGAGTTGTATAATAAAATGAATTTGTAATTTATTATGTTTAGTTCACTTACCATTCCCATTTAGCGAGTGACTGCAGGAATGAATCAAAATCCACTTGAGGAATTCCATTGAAGCTGAAATTTCCATCTCTGATTCGAGGAAAAGAACCCTGGAAGAATATAGATATAAGAGCAAGATTGGTGATAGCGATTAATTTTATATTGTCATTTTCCTCCATTCCAGTCTGGCTGACATACTGTACCATATATCATATATGTACATACCAGGTCAGTACTCTCTCTCTGGTATACAGACTTTATAGTGTACTTGTGTCCCTCACCAAACACAGACACACATACAAAACAGCTTTGTTGAACTGGTCAATATTCAATCAAAAATTGTATGCTGATACCCCTGAGCCTCCACTTTCCTCCCCCACCCCCATCAAACACACACATTGACAACTGGTCAAAAAATTTAAAAATTGTTATACTGACACCGCCTCCCCCCTCTCACCCCAGACAAACACGCATGTATAACAAAAACAAGGGGACTGACTTTTAAACTATTATTACAGCTATAGTGCATTTAATAACTGCATATTCATTACCCATGTCACGCACCTATCCAAAACATCTGGAAAAAAACAGGATATTAAGCAAAGAAAAAGTGATGACAGAGCATGTGTTGAACAATAGGAGGACTGACTTTTACAATTATAGCCATGCTACATTTAATTATGGCATATTCATTAGACCAACCCTGATCATGCACCTATACAAAACATCAAGAACAAAAACGATAACAAAATGCTGAGTAAGACACAATGAGTCTTGATAATATAACTATAAGCCAGTATATGAAGGTTATAAGTTTCATTTGGTGATATATTAAATTAAAAGTATACAACAGTGACAATTAAAATATCAGTTCTTCACAAAATGTTGGGCAAAGACACTATTTCAATTGATCTATTATACCTGAATTGATGATGCCTTTGCTTTCAATGTAGAGCAGAAACCATCAATAGAAGTCATAACATCAACTGTCAGGCATGTCAGGTTTGGCATGGAACACAATGATTCTGCTAGGTTCTGGGATGGGGTTGTTGTGGGAAACTTGACTACATCAAGAGAGATAGCTTGGACCTGTACATACGGTGAATCATAACAGGAAGTTTAATAATAAAAAAATAACATACCATTCTTGATGAGCACATGTCACATTATGATAAACATATACATGTAACATCTCTCTGTGCTTTCAAAGAACTTTGAACATTATTACCCTGGCTTTAGCTCTGGCAGCGGTAGTGATGACTTCAAGGAATATATCCTACCAGGTACCCACTTGACAAATTTAGACTACCGGTAATGTCATGCCAAACAACATTGGTGCCACCTATGGCAGGCATTCGAACCCCATACCTCATGGTTCACTGTCGAGAGACCTATAGTTATCCACTGGACCACAAACACTTCTATATGAACCATGGTTGATGCCCATTATTTTAGAATGTAATAATATGAATGATTATAATTAATAGAGATGTATTTGTGTTTGGAGAATAAAAACAACAAAGAAGGAACTATTGCTTTGTTGATTATTTAGACACATTATTGACATTGCCTAAATGCTAAATAATACATTCCTGACTAAAAGTCTGCATTATACATGAATGTTTATGTAGAGTGAGTACATGTAGTTGTGCTCAAAATAAATACACTGTGATCTACATGTAGATCTCCATCCAGTACACACAAATAAGGAGCCTCTATCACAAACTTGAATATTTAGTACTTACCAATTATTTCTCATAATTCTCCTACAAACTAAAAATAATGTATACTTATGTTTAGACACGCCGTCACTACGATGTAAAGATTTGTTTTCAAAATTGTTCATGTATTGTATGGTTTTCTTGATGACTTGATTTTTTTTGATTTTTTTTAAATTGCTGGGTTTACATTTACATTTGATATTTAATCTGTATTCTTTCTGGTATATCATGTTTACTATTCACCATGTAATGATGTTTTCGTGTATGTCTTTATATGTATTTTTATGTTATGCAGGGCCCCCAAGTATAACAGTTTTGTAACTACTGATGGGGCTACCCTGTTGAAATAAAACGAAATGAATAAATAAATAAATAAATAAATCCTTGTTTAGTGAGTATTGATCTGAAGTATACTGTGATACTGCATGCAGACTCATGATGACATAATTCCAACCTTATGAATCGCTCTAATCTGAAACATATACAAATTACAAACAGAATATTTTGTATCTACTAGTCTTTTGAGTACTTCGGTGATCTGTTTATACTGAATTGTATTACTGCATATTAAAGTTGCAACACCATTCCCCTTCCCCAAACAATGCTTACTTAAACACATCCAGATAGTCTCTATCAAAAAACCAAATTACATTTTCTTAGGCAAACCTTTAAAAATGATTTCTTTTTTGCAGAACATCATGTTTTCAACTCTAGCCATATGAATTCTGTATCATATACTGCATATGAAAGACCCTCTTTATAATAATTTCCTTTTTCTGCTAAGACTATTATATTTTTGCATTTTTGCATATTGACTGAACTCATCTCCATTGTTATGTGTGTACATGGATTTATCATGGCAAGGATATAGAGTACAAACACAGATACATACCTGTAAAGTCGATGCCTTTGCATTCAGGTAAGAAAAGAACTCATCCTGAAAATGATGTCCACCTAGTGTCAGGTCAGTCAGGCTTGGCATGGAACACAAAGCATCTACGAGGAGATGTGAAGAGGCCGATGTCGGAAACCTTAAAGATTCAAGCTCGACAGTTCGGACCTACATGTATACAAACAGTGATTCATTACATGCAGTACATTACCAGAGTACATGTTTTTATTGAATGACTGCAAAGATAACTTGGTGCTCAGGTATACATGTATATGTATGGCTATATGCTTAGGTGACAAATGCTCTGGGCTTTATTTATTCAACTTTATACTAGGATCTGGATAAAGGCTGCAAATAAGTTTGAGCTAAAGTTTAGTGATTGGCATACTTTTTGGTGCAGGGTTTAAGTTAAGAATTTGGTTAGTGCAGGAAAGTAACAACAGAAAATTTGTTGACTGAGCATGTATCTAACAAGAGGAGGACTGATAATAAAAGTCACAGTGCATTGGATCTCTACATACTACATAGTGATTAATTCAAGGAATATATCCTGCCAGCTAGGTACCCAATACTACATCTAGGCCAAGTGTGGCAAATGTAGATTAATGTTTTCCAAACAACATTAGTGCTACATATGGAAGGGATTTGAACCCCATACCTCATGGCTCACTGTCCGTAGATTTATCCAATGGACCACAAACATCTCTACATGAACCATGGTTGATGACTTGATGCCCATTACTTTAAAATGTAAATTATTTATATGATTGATTTTAATAAATAGAGCTGTACTTTTGTTTTAGAAAAAAATAATCAAAGAAGGAACTATAGCTTTGTCCATTATTTTTAAGTTAAGAATAATGTTAGTGCAGGATAGTCACCACATAAAAATTGTTAATGGAGCATGTATCTAACAAAAGGAGGACTGACCATTAAAGCAATGGTGCATTCAGCTGATAACCCTTGGGTTCTAATTTTATGGAATTTGAACAAACACTTTTGAAATTATGCTTAAATGTCCAAATCTTGTTGTTGATGCCATATAACAAAGTATAAGTTTGCAGAACTGAAATGACATTTGACCTAGATTTTGTCACCTACAAGACTACTTACATGGTTGTTGATACTTGATAACCCTTATGTTCAAGTTTCATGGAATAGTAATGTATATTTTCAAAATTATGATAAAAATTCCAAATCTTAACCTTTGCTTAAGTTTTGATGATGATGCCACAACATAGTCTAAGTTTGTTGACTGAACTGACCTTTGACCTTTACTTTGTGTCCTGAAATTCTACTTGAATGATTGGGAATACTTGATAATCCTTTAGGTCAAATTTCATTGAATAATAACTTATACTTTCAAAATTATACTGACGTCGCCACCACCATCACTGTAAAAGCGGTGCCTATCTCTAGCTTTTGCTATGCAGGCGAGACAAACAACTGAACGATTTGATTATATCACAGATTATTAGATATATTGGTCATGGATGTTTGAGGGTGGAAAATAGGCATATCATGACCCATTCTTTAAAATGCATATCTACAGATGCCTGATGGATTTGCAATTAAAGGGGAAGTCCACCCTGATCTTCAGTTAGTTTTTAATAAAATCAGAAAAATGAGAGAAACTAATTGATGAAAGTTTGAGCAATATCCGATTTTATATAGGAAAGTTATGAATTTTATATCATTTTAATAATTTTTAAAATTTTCATTTAATCAAACTGTCACTGACCTGTATAATTTTCTGCTCCTTTTCAGGGTGGACGGCCCCTTTAAATAATAATACTTATTTATGTATGTAAGATATCAAACTTACCATATCTGCATATACAAGTCCAGCGAATACATACATGTAACCTGCTATGGTGTGTGCTGTCATGTAGGTGTTTATAATTAGAGATGACTTTTTACCCCTCACCAAGGCTGCAGTATCTAGGTCCTGACTCTCGAAGGATACATCAACTAAGAAATCCATATCCATTTCGATTGGGGTTTTACTCTGTACCATGCATTTCATGACATGGTTTGCAATGGTTTTGTTCCGTGAAACAGTGAAGTAAAGGAGGTATCTAAACTCTTCATGCCTAGGCAGCACTACTTGCTCCATCAGCCTGTTGAATTCATTATGATCGAATTCATACAGGGAAGCAAAATGGATCCCAGCCATGTACTCCTGAAATAGTTTGTGTGGAAAGAAGATCGTAGACTGCAGGAACGGACTGCTCTTATCATTTATAGATGACAATTGTTTCTCCTGAGACAACACCCCTACTCTGCAAGCTGTTTCAATGGAGTCTGACCACTGTCCAAAATCCCCTTCTTTGAAAATAAGGGTGTTTTCTTGTAGCCCAAGGAAAGCCATTTTGGCAACTGGTTCCATGAGCTTCTCAATTTGAGAGCGATAAACTTGGAAAGATGGGCTGTCTAAATCTGTGATCTTTTTCTGAACGTAATGCACCTTCAAGAACTCAAACATTTCATCAAATATTTTAGAAAAAGTTTGTAATGTCTTAAACTTTTCTTGTTTTTTGTCACCAAATTCTCTCCACATAAAACAGAGCATAGCTATGTAGATAGGATACGGGGCCATATTCTCAGATATGATGTCATTGTCTTTGGTTAATTGGATAAGCTGATCTGCTGTGGCCCCATCATCTTGAAAGTACTTGTGAATGTAAACCTCCACATTCTCCTTGCTAAATCCTTCTACATGCATGAAAGTGTACTGTTTGCTCAGACTATAATCCCATCTAATCTCCATGACTTTCCATGGGCGACTTGTCACCAACACCGGGCAAGCGGCAAGTTCATCTGAACGAAGAATGTCTTTCAGTGCAATTTCACCTCTCTTTGAAGAACTTCCACTTGCCTCTGCACTGTTGACTCTTGGCTGTGAAGTGGCACTAGTTGGGCTAGATGACTTTGGGTGCGTTAACTTCTGCCGCTCATTCTTGTTCTTCTTTGATTTGGATCTTGCCTTGGTTTCATCAGCAGACTTTGGCTGGTGACATTCTGACTTTGAACCAGCTTTCCTTTGCTGTACAACCTTGCCATCAAACTCATCTAATCCATCAAACGCCATGAATACATCTTTTGGATTTGAACGGATGTACTCAGTGATCTGGCGGGCTGTTGCTGGGTTGTCTTTGGAGAGATACGACTTGGCAATCTCACCGATCGTGTATTGCTTTGCTTCACGAGAAGGGACAAAAAGTACCCACACAAACTTTGGGAGAACAGGACTGTCAGTTACCCAGTCCCAGGCAATCTTAGCACAGAATGTTGTCTTTCCAGCCCCAGCCTCTCCTTGAACCATGATCCGCTTGGGGAACTCTCCATTGACTTTTAGATCAAAGAGATCCTTGTACTCAAGTGGTCGCTTGCGTTGTCGATCTTCCTTTTCCAAGACAAGGTTTGTGTACATGTCATCCCATTGCACAGTGGAAGTTGGGATGAGAGGATCAGCTCTTATCTTACAGAGAGTTGTCCGGTACTTCAATTTGAAATCATCTGCACATCTCTTAATCAGGTCAGGAGAAAGTGGTTGCAGGGTCTGTGATCCTGGCATTGTAATAGGTGTACCTATACAATTCATAACATAAGTGTGACAATTTTTTCCTGAATATAAAAAAAAATTGTTTGAGGATATTTGTAACATACACATGAATATAAGAACAAATTTCTGATGTTTGTTTGTTTGTATGTCAAATATAAATTTTCATTTTTCAGTCCTGCTGTTACAGGGTGTTATCTGGACTAAGATTCAATGAGAACAGATGATAATTTATTGTCTTTGAAATTTACTGTTTGCACATCATACATGTATACTGTCGATGCTTGACACATGTCTATGTTTGTATTCTTTTCTAACTTAAACATAATCTCAATAGAATTTGTCTTTTTGTATGAATGTATAAATGTCTATTTATGTATCTATACAAAACATGTAAATATCATTAATTTCCATCCCTAATAGTATAGACCATAATGATGAACCTTATAAACATTATGAATTACAGCTCAAAGTAAAATTCTACTAGATAAAAAAGAACTGAGAGAAATGTAGTTTTCCTTTTATTTTGCACACAAAAATTAGAAATTCTCCATTTTGGGGCTGACATAAGGTCATGAAAGATAAAGCGACTCTGTAATGGAACAATTTTCATAAACTTGGTGTCAAAAGATGAGTATGAAATGCCATGAAATTTAAATGACAATCCTTGTACAGCTTCATGTAAAACTAATTTTATCATCTCCCTTACATAGCACAAAGTGAGTGGGTTTGCAACCATGTATTATTGGCCACAGCCCATGCGACCAACAGCCCACAAGACAGACAATATATGTCTAGCGAACCATCTGAAAACTTGTCAGAAGGCCCATGAGACCAATGACCCATGGACTGACAGCCCACAAGACTGACATGTCAGTCTCATGGGTGTTCTGACAGCTAGTTGAGGGTTTATCAGACCGGCAGTATCAGTCTCGTGGGCTGTTTGTCTAGTGGGATGTCCTGCTATAATAACACTATTTGTACCAAGTAGGAAAGTGTCAAATCAGTGTATGTTGGCTGCCTGCAAGAGCAATCAATGGCAGTAAAGGCCTTCTTGCGGGCAGCCGACATGATTTCCTTCTTTTTCTCACCTGTCCGCTCTGCGACTAGACTGCCAGCAAGTAGTTTGCCAGAGAGGGACGCTAAGTCACTTCTTTCTAATTCCTCTGCAAGAAGAGCCCTGATGTCTGTGTCTGGAGGCTGTTTGTCTCTCCATCTTGTGAACACTGTCATGAATGCATCACTGGTATTATGGCTATCTTTCTCGATTTGACCAAGCTCTGCGATGGAGATGTCCAAGTTAATGCCCACCTCTTTGTAGTGGCTAGGTTCAATTTGCTTTGACAGCTTTAAGAATTCCTTCTCACTGATAATCCTGTAAACAAAAACAAAAAATTATCAATTATCTCTTAAATATCTCTCAAGTGTCTCTTATTGTGATGTAACCCCTACTGTACATTCATTTAAGCACCTATCTTCATACTTTGTAAGTTTAGTTCAGTTCTTGATGTTAGGGCCTTTGGCTTTGGGCAAAACGGACTGTACATCTAACTACATGAAAGAATAAACTACTCCAACCTACAAATATGTACACTAGCTCCTACAGTTGAGCACTGTCAGTACATTTAGGCTCATGTGCATAAACCTACCTGATTTTATTTAGCTACATGTACTGATATTTTGATATGTAAACTTCTGAATTTGTTTCATAGATTTTTGGGGTGGAGCTTAGCAAGTTTGAAAAACAAATATTTCAGGACTGCACACCAACAGGAATACACTTGTATTTCGATGTCATGGGCCCTTTAAAGGTACTATGTCCCATTTGCAGGCCCAAAAAATGAAAAGGTTAAATTCCAATGGCATTTGAAAGATAATACTAATTTAGAACTTCCCTAAAAAAGGTTGGGCTTGAAAATGTCTTCAAGTGGGAAAATAACGACTATTAGTTGTCAAATCGACTTAGGAGCTATAGAGCCAATAAGTAATAGCCTTGATTTTCAGACCATTGTACCGAATGGTCATACGTTTTATGATATGCAAAGATTCAATCAGTTTAATTTTGGCCATCACAAGAAGTGGGTTATTGATATAGACAAATGCTCATGAACCCTTTACAGCTCATTAATTGTATGTTATTACCAAAGAAGAAAAAAAATGCAGTCAGTCACTCAATAGTGTCTGACAGTGAAGTCTAGCAAGTAAACAGGTTTCCTTGCATAATGTGACGTTTAAATTTTACAGATTGAACATACATGACATATTCATAATTCCTGCAAAGTTCTACAGAATTATAGGTTGGCTGCAAAAGGGACATACATGTAGTACCTTTAAAGGTATATTGAGACATACACACACCAGGCAAAATACCTCATTAAGCAACCAGAGTACTAAAATATGGAAGAAAAATTAGCATGCATGTATAGGTGTTACGCTTTAATAATAAGAAAATTATTTTACTAATCATACTGCTGGCTTGTAACGATCACTCACATGATGACGTTAGGGGCTTTTCGTTTGTGTCTAACGATGAGAATTGGCGTCAGACACCCCTCATGTTCACTAGTTTATAACCCTTTTTGTTTTTAGTCGACGCCCGTTCTCTACACGATGACGGAATGGCCCCTGCACGCGCTTATTCAATTTCTCCTCCTTTCACTTACATGTACGTTATTCTTCGTTTATTATTCTATTATAATCTCCATTTTCTTATGTTATTCTTTGTTTTTCCTTCTTTCATCTTCTCTTCTATCCTTCCATTGTCTATTCTTTATCATTTTCTCTTTCTGTCTTTCCTAATGTTATTGTTGTTGTTATCATTCTATCATTTTTCTTTCTATCTTCTTTCCTCATATTATCCTTTGTTTCTTCCTTCTATCATCTTCTCTTATGTTACTCTTTGTTTTTATCATTCTATCACTTTCTCTTTTTGTATTTCATTATGTTATTCTTTGTTTTTTCCTTCTTTCACCTTCTTTTTCTGTCTTTCCTTATGTTATTCTTTGTTTTTTCCTTCTTTCACCTTCTCTTTCCGTCTTTCCTTATGTTATTCTTGTTTCTTCCTTCTTTCATCTTCTCTTATGTTAATATTCTTTGTTTTTATCTTTCTATCATTTTCTCTTTTTGTATTTCCTTTTGTTATTCTTTGTTTTTTCCTTCTTTCACTTTCTCTTTCTGTCTTTCCTTATGTTATTCTTTGTTTTTTTCCTTCTATCATCTTCTATTATGTTATTCTTTGTTTTTATCATTCTATCACTTTCTCTTTCTGTCTTTCCTTATGTGATTCTTTGTTTCTTCCTTCTATCACCTTTTCTAATGTTATTCTTTTTTTTTATCATTCTATCACTTTCTCTTTCTGTTTTTACATTCTGATTTACGCTGCGATGTAGCAAGATGACGTCATTCTGACGACGGGTCACTAATTTTCTGACGAACCTCAAATCATTGATGAACGGGTTCGCAAATTTGGCCTGACGACGCCAGACGACCCGACGCATGCGCAGATCGCTGAAATGACGTCACATCTTTGACGTGACAAACAAAAAAACCCTAGTTATCTGATCATTCTACAAAGTGATGGGTTACATAACCCAACATTTCGTTGAAATACCATTCAAAACACAAACAGTAATGGTAGTTGATGCAAATATTAGCAAAATACATGTAAATTGTCACTGAGAAGAGACTAACACAAAAGAATCATGCACGCTTCTCCAGCCATGATTTAGGGCTCCTTCATAAAGGCCGACTCTATCTGAAAGTCAGTGGCCGGATCCCCACCTATCAAAGGTACTGAAGATAACCAAGAGTACATGTAAACTTTAAAAAAATATGATATATATGTCATGCCTAGTCTCAATAACAAGTACTTGTATTTTTGTTCAAAATATAAAATGTAGGGTTAAGTACAAAAAGAATCATGTTGCATATTTGCAAAAGCGTGAGTATTTGTGAATTACTGGCCTGTAAAAAACAACAAGTGTCAACCCTACACTTCATAGATTAGAGAGCTTGTATCTACGAAAGTACTCAAAACACAATAACGTGGTTACATGAGTGATCGTTACTAGCCCCTACTGGTTATTACGGTTGCAATAAAGAACAGGAAATAAGCTTCAAATACATATATAGACTGACCTGTCTGGTCCAGGGTTGGTTTCAACATCACCAGATCTCATCAGGAGAATCATGAGCAGATAGAGATGGCAGAATCCACCCATGGTGCAAGATGTCCTTCTCAATCGACAGTAACTCAATCCACTGGAAAGGTACATGAATTGTAACCTCAGTAAGACATCCTGTAATTGAAAGAAAAAGGAGATTCTGCTATTTACTATGCGAATTACTCATATTAGTGATGTAAGGACCCACACAAAACAAAAGTGGTCTTACATGTTTGAGGACTTGAGCTGCACTGTTAGATTTTATTACAACCACAAAATGGCTGCCAAGATGGCTGACATGCAGTCCATGAAACAATAATCACCAATCACAAGATTGGACAATAAGTAAGTAACCAATAGAAAAGCTTGTAAAGGTAGAGTGCCATGTGCCATGTGTGCTGGGTTGAATAGCTAGGAGATAAGAGTGTGTGTGTGTGTGTGGTGCTATGGCAGGTAATGTGAATGAGGATGAATGAATAGGGACAGAACAATAGAAGCCAAGAGCTAGCAGACATGAGAGAATGAATGTAGGTCAGAAGCATATCGGAGTGGAAAGCTAAATGTACAGTGTAAAATAAACAAGTAACCAAAAAATTAAAACCTTACAGTGACATGCATGCATGTACAGTGTACATATAATCATGGTTCACTTCCCCCCCCCCCCCCCCCTCATCCAAATATTTGCCTCTTGACTTGACTCTTAATTGCAATTTAATGTTGAACTTTATTCAAAGATAAAAGGGGTTGAAATGTATTTTGTAGATCTAGCTTATATCTGGGAAGGGGAAGGGGTGTCTCCATCTGTGCATGCTACAATTTAAGCTAAAAAATATCATATTGGGATTATTCTGATTGTGTATAGGGTGTTAAAACAAAGAAATAGACTATTGTGGGAATTAACACAGAGTGCACATGTGGTGATATCTGGGGCCCGTTTCATAAAGCATTTACCGCAGCGTTAAGTCCCATTTTCAGCGGTAAATTCCAGTTTCAGCGGTAAATTTGGAAGCAGCGGTAACTTTCGTTTCATAAAACTTTACCGCTGAAAAAAGCAGCGGTAAGTGGTCATACCAACGGTAACAGTTACCGCAGCTCCATGAGGTGCGGTAAGTGTTGTTATTGCTATGTTTTTCCATAGACCTGTGTACAAAAGTGTTCAAATAAAGCAATTTTTTTAATTTCCCATAGGCTGGTGTACAAATTTAGTATATTCTGCCATTCTTTTCACTAATTTCACATTATTCAACATCCATGCCATCCAAACCTCAATCCGACAATACAGGGAAACATTCCCTATGTCATTAAGTTCACAGCAATCCATCTTGCTTCGCTCCTTGAAAACAAGCCATCTTCATTGGAATTCACATCCTGAATTCCAATGAAGATAGACACCTCACTTGCATTGTACATGAAAATATCCATTCACTGATCTCCACACAAAGAACTATACTGAAATGATGACAATATTCAACAGATCAATTCGTTATTAATCAAGTTTGGATTTTAATTCATTTGATCCCTTCCTCGAAGGGTTAATGGAATAGAGGGGGGGGGGGGGGGGGGGGGGATCGCAGCTTGAGGTTCTTTTGGGACAAAGTTTCTCATCAAATTTAGAAGCTTAATCCTACCTTAAGGCTAATACCAGTTACATAAATCAATGCTTCAACAAGTGTTTGTTACGATTTGTTCAAGCATGACTGGTCGAGTTTTGTGCAGTAGTTCTACAATCCATTATTTTAGTACATGTATATTGCAAGTAGTACACAGTCAGGAGGGTCACAAACTCCTCTACCGCCACTGTCTCATCTTGAATCTTGAAGAGCCATGTCTGATTAGAGATGAACTTGAGAGAAGTATCCAGTATCCACATTGTTTTGGAGTTGCATGCTCCTTCGGCTGACTGCTCCTCTTTAACTACTGAAGACAAGTCCACTTGCATCTTTGTAACCAATTCTGACAAGCTGGCTGTTCATGAACAAAAGATTAGTTGAAGAAAAAGAAAAAAAATCAAATATTGTACAAGCACTTTAAGATGTAAAGCTAACATCATCAGTGTATTTCTTCTCCTTTTTGTTCTCCTGCTTCTTCTAGTAATCTTCAAAAGGCTATTAGTTTTATATAATGTTGCAAAATTGTTTTCGAGTTTTTGATGGTATAACTCTATTATCAAATAAACATTTACTTTACTTGTATTAAAGAGAACTGTTGCTGAGCTAGCGCCATGAGTGTCCCTGGACGGTGTGTGCGCTCTTTAAGTTTACACTATTATTATTATTATCATTAATACTGTTTGCTCGACAGGAGTACATTCCTATATTTCGTGCTTTTTTGTCATGATTTTTTTGTAAACAAAAATATTTGTTATTTATCACACTTCTGGGGCGACTACCTCCAGGATATAGCCATATGCGATAATAAGGCCTTGTATTGATGGGCTGACTGCCCCCCCCCCCCCCCAACAAAAAAAAAAAAAAAAAAAAAAATAATAATAATAATAATAATAATAATAATGATAATAATAAAATACAAAAATAATTAAAACAAAAATAATAATATTTAAAATTAAAAGTTAATTAATAACAATTTTAGTAAAAAATCAATAACAACAAATTCCTATATAGGAGTATGAAAAAGGAGATTAAATCGTTTTCTGTCGCCTTTCTTAATCACTAAACCAAATGTTGATTGTAGGTTACTGTTGTCTAGAGAATATATTGTGAAAGTGGAATGGGTTGCAGGAAGCATGGATGGGTTGGTTGACAATTGCAACTGAAAGTTCATGCTCTTCTATTGGGCAACTTACTTCAGACACTGTCATCTGGTCTCTGAGCTTTAGACAGCAAGGTCCTTGTCTTGTCTACCATATCATCATGAGCTTCTGCATTACATGTACAGGCACCTGTTTGTACAGAGACATACAATGAGTTCAATTTCATGGCATGTTCATGAAAGCAGTGTAAAATAATAATTATAAAGTGAACAGCAGGGAATGTTTTTGCAGAAATTTTAGAACTTGAAGTAAAGGTGTAATAAAATATCAACTTTGAACAATACCAAGGGATTTAGGGTTACCTAACTTTGGGTCCAGAATGTTTAAATACATTTATGTTTTGCAATAGATCCAGGATTAAGGTTAAGAATTAATTTTGTGTTACAGCATAACCAGTAAACAATTGCCAATGTCGTAAAAATCGCTTACTTCTTTTAATTGGTAATACAGTGCTACAATACATGTTTCGCAAACTGCAGGTCAGTGTATTATTACTTTACTAAAGCTATTGTAAATGATGGAAAGAAGTCTTGTATACTATTTCCCCTTCCACTCTTCATCATGTTTAAGCTGCTATCACAATACAGATGATGAGCAACATACATGGAGCTTCACCAGCACCTGCAAAATTGTGTTGGATGACACTTCATCCAGTGACCACAGCTCCACGTCAATTTCCTACACTATTAAACAAAATAATTAACATTATCCCTGGACCCAACACTCGACCAAAACCTAACCCTAAACCACCTCAATCCCAATTGCAGCCCTCGATCGAACCCTATACCTTTGACGAAATAAAGCCTGGAGCAGTCGTTGCAGGGGCAAATGTCGGTTCACTAAAAATGCCATGACAGACTCAAATCCTATGAATTTATCTCTAATTATTTCCCAGATTGGTTAAAAAACATGTAATATTTATTATGAATTACCAGTCCATTGTGCTTTGCTCCTCCAAGAGGCCATCCCTTTGAGGTAAAGGGCAGAAATTCAAGGCCGGAACCTCAAGGCACCCCATGATCTTTCTACAGGAAGCCCTCCTTCTGGAACAGAATTATAAACACTTCAATAAATATTGACAAAATATGAAAGAAAATACAAATATAATAGCATTATTAAATATTGCTTGCCATTCCTTTTCATATTATTGACCCCCCCCCCCCCCCACCCCCTTCTACATTAACTTCAAATGTTAATTCTAAAAAGAGATACATTGGAAGTTAAAATACACTTAATGAACACTACAGCAACTTGTTACTAGACATTTTGATGCATAGCCACCCCTTTGCATCCCCACAGGTTCCTTTAGTACATGTTTCAATGAGAAACCATTTTAAAGGGAGACAAAAAATGTGGTCTTTATAAGACAGGTGGTCACTAAAGCAGGTTTGACTGTATGCTTACCTTCTCTTGTGATGGTCTGTTTTCTTCAGGATATTCTTGTTTCAAGCACATTCTCAGAGGAGGCAAGCATTTGTTACTGCGACAAGTCTCAATGTACATTTCCTGTAAAAGAGAGGGGGAATTTAATATTTAGAATGAAAACTGAGTACGACCATTTCAGTTTGATGAGCATTTGCAGAATTAACGTGTTTTAATTTGGATTTCACACAAAAAACCTCCTTCATTATAAGGCCAACTAACAAAAATGGGGAGTTTTTCGTCCTTCATTTTCTATTAAAGGAGGAGGCAGGGCATTACTATTTACTAATTTGAATTTTTTGATATTTTTGTCCAAGATGACGTCATGCTAATTATAGCTGGCTAAGGTATATTTATTAACAGATATTGTGCTCAGGCGCGTACGCAGGGGTTGGGGGGTTGAACCCCCCCCCCCCTCAATTTTGTTTGTGTGTGTGTTTTGGAGGAAACCCCCCCCCCCCCCCAACAAACAAAAACAAAACAAAATTGTGCTAATGGGTGACCCCAAAAACCTGACTTACCCGGCAAGGCTTTATATTTCAATATTTTTAGGGCAAGGCCACTTTTCTGTGGGGCACATTCCTATATTACAGCACAAATAGAAAGAATTGGAAAGGGCACAAAAAATCTCCAAGGCCAATGAGAGGGGCATTGAGGCCAATCAAAAGGGCATCCACGGCCATGGCCTTGCTTGGATTAATTTAAGCTTATACCCCCCCCCCCCCCCAACAGATCGAAATAGCAATCGACCAATCCCCCCCCCCCCCCTCGCTTATTCAGCGACTCTCTGAGTCGTTGCGAATTTTTTTATCAAATCCTGGACCAACAAAAAATGTGCTCTTTATATCCCCCCACCCCCCTTTCATGCAACCAATCTTGAAAAGTAGCCCCTGAAAGTGTTTAAATATTTTTTCCATGCTATATAGATCTACAGTAGCTTTAGTCTCTTTAGTCTTAAGACTAGACCTTACGCAAAAATTAAAGATCTAGATTCTAGACTAGTCTAGACAGTAGACTAGACTCGTCTCTAAAGTAAAACTAAAGTCTACTCTAGATCTAGTCTAGATCTATCTATTGAAATGTAGATCTAGACACTGTTTGGGTTCTTGCAGTTTACTGCAGGAGTTGCTGTTTCAATAATTAGGATAAAATAGAACTGTAATTTTGGTTCTAAATTTATTAAATCCGACACTAAGCTCAGCCAGCTCAGTCAACTCCGAGCTCCGACAGCTGACAGCTCAGTCACTCCAGACAACAGCATCGGATGACGGTAGGACTGATGCAAAAGTGCCCGCCACCAGGCCGGGCGTTACACGCAGCTCCCGCTCACGGTTTGGGCGCATGAAATTTGACAAACACTCGCATGCGAGCTCTCATAATCAATCTTTGTTTAACCGCTGGAAAAGTATTTAAATATAAATGAGCACACAGATGTCGAGTTATGAATATAATTCTTCGTATTATGGAATAAATATGACATGTACTTACGGGATTTCTATGAAAAAAACATTTCAAGCACCGAAGTTGGTTTCATTGTCACGGTGATTGCAGACGACGGCAAAGCACAATGGAGCTATTGCGCACGCGCATAATCGTAATGATCGTTTTTTAAACGATCACTTTGTTATTAGTTTTATGAAACGTATTTTCACTTCAATAACAAGCTACGATAGTCGTAATCAGATTTGTCATAGATACCAGATTTGTTATAGTCGTAAGTCAAAAGCTTTATGAAACACACCCCAGATGTGGTGATATCAGATGCTGGTAAAAATTAACATATTTCAACAATGACAACAAACATTGTACATGATTTTTCTTCTTTTCGAAGGGGGGTTTTAAAATTTGAAAATCGCGCTGAAAAATTTGCAATGACTCAGCCAGCCACTGAATTAGCAGGGGGGAGGGAGGGGTAAGAGCATATTTTATTTTATTTTTTTTGGTCCCGAAAATTTGAAAATTCACAGATCGATTTTATTAAAAAAATAAAAAAAATAAAAAAAATGAGGGGGAGGGGGGATTCGACCAACAAATCTGATTTACGAGAATGAAGGGTCAACAAAAAAAGAGCAAACACTCCAGCACAGCATAGAGAGTCAATGCTAATGCGTATTGACCTCTAGCACTGCACTACGTGCTAATAGGCAGCACTTGCACACATGAATAGTCAATTCACAAATAACACACAAATGCACACAATCATGCTGATGTGGCTGTAAGCAAGTTTGATAGTAGACTCAACATTTTAATTGCGTAATTATTCTTTCTAACATCAGTGAGTTATTCAATTTTATACAACACCTACGTGGATCCTTATCATTTGATTGGAGGATTGTTGGTCACATGATATTCAATAGATATTATATTGCACGGGCGTGCCTTTTTGGTTATATGCGCCGTGTATTTTTGGTTAGTATATGCAGACTGCGTACCTCTCTGCCATGCGCGTATCCCTGCGTATATCTGACGCGAAGGCAATCTGAATGTAATCGAGAAGGATTGACTCCAACTTTAATTTATCTTTAATAAGGAGTAAAGCGTAATTTGTTGATTAACGTTCTATTAGATCTTCTTCGATGTATAAAACAAATAATGAATGTTTGTCATTCGTTTAATAGTGCGAATATTTTCATTCGTTGAAAGATTAACGTTAATTTTATTCAACTCAGCTTACGCCTCGTTAAATAGAATGTTAATCTTTCAACTCATGAAAATATTTGCACTATTGAACTCATAACCATTCGTTATTTGTATAGTATTTTACTGCTATTAAAGGGATTCAATAACTTTGTCTGAGATCCTTTAACAAAAAAAAACTCTATTTAGCTCATGCTGCAATGATAATTATAAACCTTTAGGTCAGACAGGAACCCCATGACTTTTACAAGCCGATCGCCTGTCTGATTATCAAGATATTTATGATTGAAAATCAAAATTAGTTTTTGCGTTTGTCAAACGGTTTTCATAACACTACAGTCTATTGGGAAAAAAGAGTACCGGTATGGTAAAACCGGTCACTCAAAGGTTTTTACTTTTTTGAGGCACTTCTTGATCATTTTAAAGCACAATTTTTTTAGAGCTTCAATATAATACCATATCACAGATACTGATAACACGTAGGGCCGTGCATCTCAGATTTAACCTCATTACGGTAGATAACTTCACACAGGCGCGCGCCCACAACCCACCATCGGTTCATACTTGTATTGTGCAGCGGTTTGCTGTGAAACCTGTGAAAAAGTGTATACTATTATCAACGTTTATCCAAAAAATACTCCAAAAATAACAAGAAAGTTGGCATGAAACAGGTAATAAACATAACGAAGTTTAACTCATGATCTTTATTTGGACATTTAATGAATATTTACTTCATTTTGGGTATGTTTTAGTAGGGTATCTCCAAGTCGGAGTTACGGGTCAAATTTTGGATAGGTTTCTGAAAATACGCCCATTGGTTTAAGGTTATAACAGAAAAGATACAGTAATTTTAATTTTATAATTCCATGGGGGCGATTTTTAATTTTGCAATTGCCTCTGTGAGCAACCTGAAGGAGGCGATTATGTAGCTCATGTAGCACGTAGCCAGGATTTCATTTTAGGAGTTTCCCCCCTCCCTTGCGAAGCGCGGAAGCTTCGACGTTTCATTGAATTATTAGAGAAAGAAGACGATTCGTTGGACCGTTCTCGACTCTTAATCTTTATCTGAATTCAGTTTCTTTTGACGTTTCATTAGAGAAAGAAGACGATTCGTTGTACCGTCCTCGACTCTTAATCCTTGTTCGAAACAAGTTCCCCTTCCTACGCGCGTAGCGCGGAAGGTCTGACGTTTCATTAGATTATTAAAGAAAGAAGACGATTCGTTGTACCATTCTTAAACGACTCTTAACCTATGTCTGAATTCAGTTTCCCCCACTCCCGTGCGAAGCGCGGAAGCTTTGATGTTTCATAAATTATTAGAGAAAGAAGACGATTCGTTGTACAGTTCTCGACTCTTAATCCTTATCTGAATTCAGTCCCTCCCTCCCTCCCCCCCCCCCCCCCCCCTCCCGCGCGAAGCGCTGAAGCCGTGACGTTTCATTAAATTATTAGAGAAAGAAGGCGTATCGTTGTACCGTTCTCGACTCTTAATCCTTTTTCTTCCTACGTCCTCTTCCTTTTTTCTTTTTTTGGCGGGCGTGTGGAGGGGGGCGACCGCCCCCACCGCCCCCCCCCCCCCCCTGGCTACGCGCCTGCACCGCCCCCATGTATTTTGAGCATTGTTGGCTTCCCTATCAATAGTAGGCACATTCATGGGGCACTAGAGGGCGCTTCGCGCTCGTACGAAAATCTGAATGGCCTTGCTGCGGTGGGTCGGCAATAATCAGCCCAAAACTTGGATATGGGAGAGTGGAAGGATATATCTTTTTTATAATGTTATCTGGTCTTACCCTTAACCATCCTATGTTTAATCTATGTAGAAATAACATGCGAGTACGATAAGAGAAACATCGGGCCCATTACTGATGCAACTTTTGAAATATTAGCCTAGAAATGACCACCAAACGGAAAAAAATGACATTTTTTCCCGACAAATCTTCATAAAATCTGAGTTATAAACAAGTCACATCTAGGTACACTAATACAAATACGATTTTCTGAAAATTAAGGTATGATTTATTAAGTTTCTTTCAAGTATATTTCTGCGCATTGCAGCGCCAATATTCTACACTGCTTCAAAATCACCCTTGAAATTTTTTTTTTGCAACGAATTTGTTACGAGGTCCGCGAGTGTTCCCCGTTCCTTGCGTGTTGAAAGTTTGGTAATACATAGTTTCCATTGACTCGCGCACGAAAAAATGGTCGAAAACAAAATGTCAAATGAAGAAATAAACAAGCTTTTGTATAGTTATAAGAGTTCTACTGAGGTTTCTTTGTCGATTTAATTTATTATATAGTCTCAATTAGAATTCAGAATTATCTCACTGAAAAGTTAAGAAACCGACGATGTTCTCGATCGTAGTTATTTTCATTTTGCCAGCAGCCGATCTAGCGTTGTTTGGGCAAAAAGCTAGGCCGCTGCCTACCCACCGCGAACCTTTCCGAGTCCCGCTAAAATGGCGCTCTGCGGAGCTCCGCGGCTGCGTTGGTATCGCTGCAAACTCTCAGCCGGCTAGCTCCCCACGACGGACCATTCGCGGTATGGCGAGAGTGTGTGTGTGAGGTATGATTTTGGATTCGAGAACGCACGTAATGCAACCGTGCGCGTCATTTTCAGCTGTCGAATGTATACGACCAATTTTACATGTACGATTTTTAGTACAGATACTTGGTCAGTTTTCTTCTTATATCTTTGGTTTTACAACATTTAAAAATATAATTTCTTCAAATTTGCTCCTGACTCGGTTCAGACTAATTGTATGATGTGTTTTCAAGTCAGTTTTTTTAATATAGTTTTTTGCATGAATTTGCCTATCAATAGTCAGTAATGCAGTGCAGCTATGTGTGTGTAAAAGGTCAGTTTTTAACAAGATATTAAAGCCTATATATTCCTGATATAAACGCCTATAATCTTAAACAACAACAACAACAACACAACAACAACAACATCCCATACTTACAAGATGGTAATTTTCTATGGCTATATCGAGGTTTTGGAAGCCACTCGTTCGTCCCCATGCACTGCACAATGTGTGTGAGTCTAATGGGTGGTACTGGTGGGGAGAAGGAAGCAAATGCATGTGACGCAGTGAAACTATGATGAGCTGTGCGGTTCGGATCGGTGCGAATGATGGTTTTCTATTTCACGATAAAGCTGTTTTTATCTACAGCTCGGGCAGCTAATTGGATGATGATGGAAATCAAGATTCTACGTCAAGGGCGACTGAGAAATGAGCTGAAAATACGACGCAATGACTGCGACAATGATTGGGATTGAAATGTACACTCTGTAATGTCACACACGCCAGGGGTCACGCCCTTAAATGCGGGCGAGGAGGGCGCGCGCTGAATTACCTCACGGGGAATCCCCTAAAATGATATGGCATGGGAATATGCGGTTAATTGTATACTTGATAGCATAGAAATTAAAAAGTTTTTAAATCTAGTATTCATTGGTCCAATCTGAAATATTTTCTTCAAATGTGACTGACAGTTTTGTATGTGCAATTTGTCCTGGTTATAATATTCTTCATTATGTTGTAAATTGGTATTGGATATTATGTGGTGCAAATTAAAGGTGACGCCTCGCTTCGATCTCCAGTCAATGACAATTGTTTCCCTCCTTTTGTGGGTATATAGCCTCCCCCTATAGGCAGGCACGTAGCCAGAGCTTGATGTTTGGAGGGGGGGGGGGCACATACATGTAATCGATCGAGGTAAAAAAAAAAGGGGTAAAAAAAACTTCAACCGATCTTGGAAAAAAATTGGGGAGGGCACGTTCATTATAGTAGGCCTAATTAACTTTTATCTATTTTGATTTGATGTCAGTATAATTATCTATCAATAAGAGGCCTAATTCTGGCTCTCTGTGCAAAATATTCTAACACAAGTCATTATTCTTATGCCATGTGTAATGGGCATGAAATGGGTAAAACCATATCGTTAAGTCTTGTTCAGATATGACACGGCAAATTGCGTGGCGGTTTTTATGATGATGACGTCATGTGTAATATGCTTCACACTTCTGTTTCTTATAACACAGAGCTTAGTGAATACGTGCAGGATAGTTTTTGTATGCATGCAGTTGCCATTCATTTACACTTTCAAAAAGAAAAAAACAGCGAGGGTTTACCGCGTCATGTCTGTTGCATGACTAGTTTGGTGCAAAACCTTCTTCAGGCAAAGATGTTGAAGAGAAAACAAATGAAACGTTCAGTTCTAAAAAATAAGTTATTCCAAAGTCATGGAATGTCATGGAAATTGATCGTGGGTGTGGGCTGTGTGTGGCTTTGACAGCCTCCAGTTTGAAGTGATGACTCCGTGTGCCGCTCGGATGACATAAATCACACCAACATACAGCTTAACTGGCAAAAGTTGGTCAAGCTTAGATAGTTTTGTTGCCATTCATTTAAGCATTTTTTTTTTAAACAGCGGGGGTTTAGCGCGTCATGTCTGTTGCATGTCCATTTTAGTGTAGTACGGTATGTCACTGAGACAGCTCCCGTAGGATTTTTGTGCCAAAGTTGATTTTTTTTTGCTGTTTTGGCTTCAAAAGGGTCCCAATTGACCAAAAATGATGGGGTCCAAATTTTCAGACCCCTCCTTCATTTCCTGGGGGGGGGGGGGTCCTAGACCGGGAGCCAGTGGGGGTCAACCTAGCTGGGCAGGAAACCAATTTTAATATGCACAGATGTAAAGATCGCATAGCTCCACATAACAAATTGACCGTCTGGCATGTTCTAAGTGGTGAGTGTGGCCAGGGGGACGTCCCCACCAAAAAGGTGTCCCTTTTGACGACAAAATAGTATTATGTAAATAATATTTTAAGGAAACCTTGAACCACAATGAGTTAGGTGTCATATGAAAAAGAGTTAAATTATCCACATTTCGATACCAATTTCAAAAAAAATTGAGATTTATTAACATCGCAAATTTAAGTAAAAGTCATGATTTTTGTGATTTTTTTTTCGAAAAATTTAATTTTATAAAAAAACCATTATTTTCCATATATCAAAATCGGAGAATTACATTTTTTCATAACTTTCCAGGAATTTGCATATGTATAACGACAATATCCTGTGCAAGGGAGAGGTTTATATATCGTTTCAATAAAAAGTTATAGCAATCCAAAGTTATTGATTTGATTTCCACAAAAACAACATTTTTGCCGGCATGTGTAATAACTGTATGCATACGTGCATAAGTGTATTAAGGACCTGTGTAGTGTGTT
>JAVYIG010012891.1:0-50617 GCA_035222895.1 Strongylocentrotus droebachiensis | reverse complement strand
AAAGCGAGGACACTGGGGGGGGGGGGGGGGGGGGGGGCAGGGACTTGATATTTGTTTCTTTTCCAAACAAAATTCCCCCAAATGCAATAATAAAAAATTGCTAGGGGCTATGCACAGCTAGACATTGTAATCATTTAGAGATTCATTATAAGCTTTGGCAGTTTTACGAATCAGACTTTGATGGAATATGAATTATGGGATGTGTAACTAGTAAGGGGGCTGGGGGGAGGGGGGGGGGGGGGGTGTTCTTTCTTAACTGTACATGGTGAACCTAGAGCTCACAATCATTACATGATGTGCCTGTACATCATATTGTGTGTATAGTGTATACATGTTACTGTACTGTACAATACATGTACATTGTAGGTAAGATCATCTGTGATATTGAGGTCCATGCACTCGGAGCAAGCAATGTCTTTTTTGTTTTTTTGTCTTTTTTTGACAGCGCCTTAGTATGCACAAACATGCATGACAGCACAGCTGGCAATGGAATGACAGTACATTGTTTGTGTAAGCCCTAGGAAAAGTGCAGTGAATAAGTCATAGATTGGATGGAATGAAATAGGGCACGGGATGAAACGTTAACATGATTTTTGAACCACTGACATTTCAGAAATAAAAGAAATAACATGATTTAAAGTTCTAGATTTTTTCTTCAGCTCTTTGATGTAAAAACAAGGGTACTGTGTTTGTTTTCATTACATGTGTGTTAGCTTTTACCCATGGATACCCTGTATCCATGTACATTTAGGTATTAAAGCAGCGGTGTAGAAATATAACAATTTGTTTTCTTTGTGAATATTTGAAATGAATGAATGGGCATCTACTCAGTGAGTGTGGAAGTATGTGAAAAATATCACAAGGACCTCACTATACACCTAGAGCTCAAGAGGGTTCAAGTTTAATCTCATTAACTGAGAGGAAATTGAATGTATTGTTTCCAATTCATCTAATTGCATTTTCTACACAGAGACAACAGTTTCACGCTCTATGAAGGAAAACTGTATTATGAAAGTCAAGTGAAGCCCTGCTTTCTCTTTCTCTCTCTCCCTCTCTCTCCCTCCCTGCACACGTCCATCAACAGATCCCACCCCCGCCCGCTCTCCGCCTGCCTGGCAGACCCACCGATGCACCAGCCAGGCTTGAATAGGCAACCAATCAGAGAGCAGCTAGCAGTACTATCCATCCACTGAGCCTACTCATTACCATCCTCCTACTACTCAGAGCACACCAGTTTCATCCATCCTGCATCACTAACTCTTCTCATCTGATGGAGCATTGATGCGTGCGTGCTTGCTCACACCACTCTATAGTCAGGAAGCCGCCACCAAGATAACGAGACAGGACGCAGGCCTCGCATTCCTCCCGGCAATTTGACATCACGGAGTACATGTACTTACTCAAAGAGGCGACAAACTGACGATTCAGAGAGGAACAAGATATTGTATGCTCTTGTAATCTGTAAGTATGATTTGCATTGTGATACTTATCTAGATTGTCTCATTGATTTATGAATAACAGAATATGGATTTACATTGCCAATGTATGTTACTAAAGAAATAGAAACCTACGTATACATGTACATTATATAGAATAATAAATTGCTTGAAACTTTAAAGAATTTTAGTTTTAACAAGTCTGAATTTTTTTGCCTGACCATGCATGCACATGTCATACATGTATGTTTATTTAGCAGGATGGATTCAATATTTTCTTTGAATGTTGGAATTTTACCTACATGTAAACATATTTTGCTAACTATAGATGCAGATTGCGAACTCAGCGTGTTGCATTCAAGTAAAATGCATTTGTACCATGGTATTTTGTGTTTTTTTAATGCCATTTACACTACTGAAAAAACTCATAAGAAACCTTTGTTTTTTGATAATTCTGTTTTTGGGGTGAGTTGTGCGCATACACCACTTGTCGCTGCCCAGAATGAGTTAGTCACGTGACTCAAAACTGGAATCATTCACCGATGTTTTGAGATTGATCATTTACACTGTAAAAACCGATGAAAATCATGCTGGCGTTTTAAACACCACACTCCGGAGGTAGTTTTTTCGAATTTGCTTTTACTTGGTTATGTTTGCCGATAGCTGCTCAGCAACTTTCAAACGAAACACTGGATTGTGAGAAAATTCAATGATTTTTGCTTGCAGTGTATTAAACTGCAGCTACTGTCAGTATGTGAGCTTTGTTATGCTTGATAGCATTGCACTCTATGGCAACAATATAATCATAATAATAAGAGAGAATCGCACCTGCTGGCTTCTAGCCATTATACCTAATTGGAAAAAGTAATCAAAAAGGGAGAATTAAATGGCCTTACAGAATTAGAAACATGTCGGGTCGAGGGGCATTTGTGATGGACTTTAATTACAGTGTTGCTTCTGTGTTTGTAATTGTGGAAGGTTGCTTAGTCCTTTACATGTATTTGAATGTACAAATGTGTTAGCTATACCGGTATTTGGTTTGTGAATTCTTGATCTGTCCCAAATCATCAATATTTTTAATTTGTTAAGGAAAAGTTTTTTTTTAAAACGTATACTTCTTGGTTTTCAATGATTAAATGTTCAAAATAAAAGAATAACAAAAGATAATCATTCTTTGAGATTAGCTTTTTTTTTTATAAAGATTAAATTTTTATCAATTCTTTCATTATCTATTAATTCTATTAAAGACATAATTGCTTTATTAAGTTAAAAAACATGTTACGTCTCATTCATGTATTTTGAAATGAACCAGATCTTCCATCAAACTCACCTTCATGTATGGGTTGATGACCTTAGCTCAACACCACCCCCTCCATTTTAATTTTAAAGACCAATACCCCTCGGCTCTATCCTAATTTTCTGCAATTGTCCAAACTTGTGTGGTGTTGGATAAACAACCAATTCTTTTCCTCCGTCATATTCCAAGAGGCTCAAGGCATCTTGAGCTGGGAAAATAAACTTGTTCATTTTTTTTCTTCCAACCGCATTTTGTAAAGTCCCAGGCCAGAGTCAATGTATTTTGTGCCGCATCCCACCATTTTCTCTCTCTCTCTCTCTCTCTCTCCCTCCCATGCTTTCACTCCCTTTGCTTTCTTTCGATTTTTTTTCTTGCTTTCCATGATTTTGTCTCTTTATTTTACTTGCCCTCTCAAAATCTTTGCACCTTTTCTGTTTCTCATTCTTTCTCTAATGACATATTTCTATTTTTTTTGTTATAGTTGTCTCTTTCTCTCTCTCTGTCCCCCCTCTGTCTCTCTGTCCCCCTCTCTCTCTCTCTCTCTCTCTTTATTTCCTGAAAGGGATTTCTCTCTAACTCTTTATTTTATATATTTTCTGCAATTGTATTCTCTTCCATATTATGTGGCTACCGCTAACATCATGTTCAACTTTCTTAGATACCAATTTACAAAGTAATTCACAAAAATTCAAGACAGATCTACAGTACACTATATAATAGTGATACAAGTCATAAACAGATGCACATTTACAAGTACATCATAAATGATCAATGTACGCTTTTAAACAGTATAGAGGCCATTCTTTAGTTTTCGTTACAGGAGTTGAGTTAAAACCTTACATTGATGTTGTTCAGCCACTGATACATGTACATGTACATGTATGTGCAATTTTAACCTTGATTTCTTTGTGTGTCTTTGAAGCTTTTAAAAATAATTTTTTCCCTTCAATTTTAAACTGAAACATCCTCTTCAGACCTGAGAAATCAAACAAAAATCAGGGTTTAGTATATTAGGTGCAGTAATTTGTAAATTTCATATTCTATTTTTCACAGATACCTATTTCATAGTACTCATCTTCAAGTTATTTATTGTACATACACACATGTACAGTACATTGTGTAGATCAAGGGATGGCTATAAAACAGTATTTGCTACCTACAGTACATGTAGCATAGGAATAACAAAGTTAGGACTGTATAGAAGATCTTTGTCACCGCTATCCTCTAATTGGGCTTGAACTTGAAAAAGACTTGTTGGTATACCAGTACCAGAGTTCTGGTGGGACCGCAGGAGAGATCATCAATCATATCTTGATGTACATAATGGAATCAAACCAAAGTTATATGTCTGGGATAAAGGCATTGAATTTTGAATTATTACCCCCACTCAGAAATGATAGGTAATAAAAACTCTAATTCTGCAGGAGTACAATGTAATTATCTGTTGAATGGAAATAAAAATAGTTTATCTGAACTAGTGGAGGACTTTGTTGGCCATTATGGAACCTATCCCCTTCCCCCCTCAATTTACATGTATGTACATGTATCTCTGATCTCTAGGGCTAGGATCTTTAGGCCTAAATTGTGAATTAATTAGCAAAATCATCTAGATAAATTTGCAACTCCCATATATCCAACAAAATTAAGTTATTCCAACAAGAAATTATAATTTCTTCATTTATTCTTTTTTAAGGTGAACAGAGAAAATGTGTTTTATTCTGTGTTAATAGCAAATAATTCTGTTCTGTTAATATTCACTGTGTACCGTAGATCTCTTATTCTGTTGTTCGCCATGTTAAATTGCCTAAATGTGAACAATGCCATGAACATGTACAGTATGGTGTGTTTGTCTACTCTACATTGTAGGTCATTGGTATCTAAATGTGAACAGGACATGTCTGTTGTGCTTACATCGTTGGCATCTAAATGTGAACAGGGCCATGTCTGGTGTGCTTGTCTAGATCGTTGGCAGTAAATATGAACAGGGCCATGTCTGTTGTGCTTGTCTAGATCAATGGCATCTTAATGTGAACATGCCCATGTCTGTTGTGTTTGTCTAGATCAGGCCTTCTCAACTAGTTTATTAGAAGCGCCAAAACAAAAATGAATTGAGGTTGAAGTGCCAACCTGTATGTTTTGGTGACTGTGTTACGAGGGAGCGTAGCGACCGAGCCGATACCGGGTGGTGTTCAAGGGGCGAAGCCCCCGGAAGCTAGTGGATTTTAGGGCTTTTTTTAGGCCCAGATGTGGCATTTTTAACACCTTTTTGTTCCATAAAACATCAATCATAATTTCATATTGATGTGAATTAATTAGTACAATTCCTGGCTAAAATCTACACTGGAAGTTAATTTATATGTAGTTTTTTTGGTGCAATAAACACGGAAAATGTCAAAATGAAGTGAAAATCAAACAAACAAAATGGCTTGCTTACATTTTGGGCTCAACTTCGACTGCGACTTTTTGATTTTTCTGAGTTTTTTTTATTTTAAAATAAATTGTTTTAATGTTGTTCTTTCTTTAATTTTTATTTTTTAATTTTTATTAATTTTTTGGAACAGCCACGCGCCACTCTGACTGACCGCAAGCGCCACGAGTGGCGCGCGCGCCGCCAGTTGAGAAGGCCTGGTCTAGATCATAGGCATCTTAATGTGAACAGGCCCATGTCTGTTGTGCTTGTCTAGATCAATGGCATCTTGATGTGAACAGGCCCATGTCTGTTGTGCTTGTCTAGATCAATGGCATCTTAATGTGAACAGGCCCATGTCTGATGTGCTTGTCTAGATCAATGGCATCTAAATGTGAACAGGGCCATGTCTGTTGCGCTTGTCTAGATCAATGGCATCTTAATGTGAACAGGCCCATGTCTGTTGTGCTTGTCTAGATCAATGGCATCTTGATGTGAACAGGCCCATGTCTGTTGTGCTTGTCTAGATCAATGGCATCTTAATGTGAACAGGCCCATGTCTGATGTGCTTGTCTAGATCAATGGCATCTAAATGTGAACAGGGCCATGTCTGTTGCGCTTGTCTAGATCAATGGCATCTTAATGTGAACAGGCCCATGTCTGATGTGCTTGTCTAGATCAATGGCATCTTGATGTGAACAGGCCCATGTCTGTTGTGCTTGTCTAGATCAATGGCATCTTAATGTGAACAGGCCCATGTCTGATGTGCTTGTCTAGATCAATGGCATCTAAATGTGAACAGGGCCATGTCTGTTGCGCTTGTCTAGATCAATGGCATCTTAATGTGAACAGGCCCATGTCTGATGTGCTTGTCTAGATCAATGGCATCTTGATGTGAACAGGCCCATGTCTGTTGTGCTTGTCTAGATCAATGGCATCTTAATGTGAACAGGCCCATGTCTGATGTGCTTGTCTAGATCAATGGCATCTAAATGTGAACAGGGCCATGTCTGTTGCGCTTGTCTAGATCAATGGCATCTTAATGTGAACAGGCCCATGTCTGTTGTGCTTGTCTAGATCAATGGCATCTTAATGTGAACAGGCCCATGTCTGATGTGCTTGTCTAGATCAATGGCATCTAAATGTGAACAGGGCCATGGCTGTTGCGCTTGTCTAGATCAATGGCATCTTAATGTGAACATGCCCATGTTGTGCTTGTCTAGATCATTGGCATCTTGATGTGAACAGGCCCATGTCTGTGGTGCCTGTCTAGATCGTTGGCATCTTAATGTGAACAGGCCCATGTCTGTTGTGCTTGTCTAGATCAATGGCATCTAAATGTGAACAGGGCCATGTCTGTTGCGCTTGTCTACAATGTAGATCATTGGCATCTAAATGTGAACGGGCCCTATCTGTTGTGCTTTTCTGGATCATTGGCATCTAAATATGAACGGGGCCATGTCTGTTGTGCTTTTCTAGATCACTTGCATATAAATTTGAGCGGGCCATGTCTGTTGTGCTTGGCTAGTTTGTTGGTATCTACATTGTAAATGTGAACAGGGCCATGTCTGTTGGGGATCATTGGCACCTCACCACACATTGTTGACTCCGGAAGTCTGCTGGTGAGCTAGCAGAGCCGAGCCTATTGACTGAAGTGAAGAGTCTTTTCTTCTCTTTTCCCTCGGGAGGATGTATGCCCAAACACTGTATAAAATATAAAACTTAAAAATCACATGATTGCAATAGTTTTGTTAGTCCGAGCCATTCTTTCTCCCCAGTTTGGAGGGATGTTTAAAAAAGAAGTAGAAATGAGGATGTCTTGATGGTACATGAAAGGACAAGAAAGTCAAGATGTTCATACTGTACACACTCGTGCTGGATGTTCAGGAGTGTACAGTAGTATACCGGTAGGCTTATTTCTGTCAGTACTTTCAGTGAAATTGATTCAGTGAAAATGTAGGAATTAGTGTTATATTTTTGTGCAAGTAGAAATACACTAGGCTATTGTGTTGATGTTTATGGAAAAGATCATCAAATTCCTGTATTTACAAGTATGAGTACACTTTTCCCCCTTTTCTACAGATAATGAAAGAAGAAACTTGTTTGAGCAAACTTACAGAACTTAAAGTATCATTCTAGATAGATGATTCCACATATTGTGTTAAAAATTACATACACCTGTATTGAGCTATGTTTAAGCCACTGTTTACATTTTTTTATTTTTCAGAAACATGTAATCTTTCTGATTTTAAAGAGTAATCGATATACCGGTACATTAAAAAGGCTATTAGAAATTGAAGATACCAATTGATTAGACCATTAGCAAGCCTATCATTGTTGTTGTTTAAAGGATTCTACAAAATGGTCTACCGGTAGTGAACTAAATGCATACCGGTATGAAGATTTCCTTCCTAGAACTGGAAAGTCCCAGAAATTTGAGAATTTTATAGGACTTCACAAAAGGATTGAACTGTAGAAATAGCCAAATGAAAATGGAGTTGAAAATTTTGTTAGGAGTGTGACCCACCAATGCAGACACTATTCATTCACAGTGTGTAGCAGAGCTTAATCCGATTCGAACGTCATGCACAGACAATGAGCCTTCACAAAGCCAGCCTTGGATCTATCTATCTTGAGAATCCTTACTGTCTATAGTATAAGAATCAGGATTGTACACAAAGGCCCATTGATTACCAAAAGTGACCACACTGGAAAATACTTGCAAAAGAGAAACCAGCATCACTGAGTCATCATCTACCCATTTACTGGAATCTCTTTAGGGCTGCTGTATGATGACCTCCATAACCCCATTATATTTCTAAAAGACTCCACACATGTACTGTAAACTCAATCCTTTTGCTCTACATGTATGGAATCATTATACTTGATATATTCGTGTGGGAAGGTGGATATAGTCACACTCTCTTTGAAAGGATTCTCTCGGTAGACAGGATGGTATTTTCACTGGTTTATAACCCGCTTCATTCAATCGCTCGCAATATCATATGAATGCATTGGACACGCACACACAGTAAGTAAGGTAAGAGTAGAGTACCATTTAATATACAGGTATAGTCATTGCATTATCTTTCCTACAATACTAAAAGCCACAGTGGATGGTTACCAGGTTAATAAACTACCAAACTAAATTTTATTGTAAGTATTGTAAATTGTGCTGTTCATGCCTACATACAGGGCAATTACTTGTGATACAGGTACATGTACTTGGGCCCCTTGGATTGTCAGTGGAGTGGAGTGGATAATGAATTTCAATTAAGTATATTTCCATTCATTTTGTGATTTATCATAATCACGGGGTAATCTCTCTGAGGAGGAAACATGAATGTTGTTATAGTATGAGAACAACAATTTATGGCAAGACTATAGCTGCATTTACACTGCAACCAAAAGTCATTGTTTTTGGCTCACATTCTGGCATAGCAACTACCGGCATCGAAAAACGCATCAAAAAATCTAAATCTAAAAACCCACCTCTGGAGTGAAGATTTTTTAAACGCTGCCAAAGTTTCACCTTATTTTTGCAGTGTAAAGGCAAACTTTGATGAGATACCGTTTTATCGTCACTTGACTCTCTTCGCTAATGCATGCAGGGCATGCAGGGCACCGACAAGTCCAGTATGCACACTACTCTCCCCAAAACCGGAATGAACAAAGTCAACAGTTTTTCATGGATTTTTCCAGTAGTGTAAAGGGTAGACCAAAAAAATCAATGTTTTTTCAAAATGGTCTTTGAGATGTGTAAATGGGCCTATTGTCACTCAAAGCCCATTTTCTTATTGACCTTCAAATTTGCTGTAAAATTCTAGATAACAACAATTTTGAACTAATTTGAAGTTTCTTGGAACACCAGACCGAATGGCCTTTCACACAAATATTTAGATATTTTGTTAAAGAATAAAAAAGAAGATATTTGAATTGTGACCAGAGTCTCATATTTTTTGTTTGTGTAGAAACAATTTTTTTAAACATAATGTTCATGTATGTAAATTAGTGAAATTTTAATTGCTAAAATCTCTCTTGTACGGTGGCTCTTTGTAGATTTTGTATCCATACACACATGAAGGACACTATAATATAAAACGGATCCTGTGGTGTGGGACTTTCCTGCTTTGTATTTTCTTGAGATGCTTGATGACCTGTGGGGAACATGGTACAAGCTGTGTTTGTTTGTGTGCTTGTGCCCTGGAATCTGTATTGATTTGTGGTTAACACTGTTCAATAGAGAGCTGATCAGTGGATTTATTTGGATTTAGTGGTAAAGCAGGAAGTCCTTTATGGATTAATTTCATGGTGTTTGCCTTTAGCTTCACAGGGCTGCCCAATTTAAGCCCCATGTCATCCCATGCTTATACTGCTGATTTCACTTTAAGTTCGTTCAGCACAGGGAAAACATTATTTTAAAAATTTTGGGGGCTACTTTTCAAGCATGCTTGCATGAAAATAACACTCTTTAATTTGTTTTGCATTGAGCTCTATGCAAATTTTTGGGGCGCTCTTTTATGACTTTCGGGGGCTCTTTTTGGCTTCAGCAGTCAATATTTACAATAAAGACAGTTAAAGTGGGAAGATGAATTAAAACAGGGTAAATTGTGAACTATTTGATGTCATTATCAATATCAACATCCTCATCATAGGCAACATTTATTGAAATCAGCATTTTCCCTCTGATGAGGTGTCACTGACTTTCACACCATGATGACACGCCCTCCCTCCCTTCTTCTTGTCTTGAGCATCCTCCTCATTTACACCAACTTTACTGCTTTCTTTCTTCGCCACATCTTTCAATGGAATCTTCGGTCTTCTTTTTCCTCTTATGCCATCTACTTCCGGATCCCGTACTCATTTCACAGGTTCATCATCTTCTCTTCTCAACACATGACCCATCCATCTCAATCCACATCTTTTTATCACTTCCATCACAGTTACTTTCAGACCTAACCTTTCCATGCGCTCACTTGTGTTGTTTCTATCTGACATTTACACACCGCACATCTTCATGCCATGGCTCTTTCTGTTCTCCTCAAGATAGCTTCTTTTACTGTCTTCACATTTCAACTTTCTGAACCATATAGAGTACCGAAGCTGTGACATCATACAAATCTATTTTTAGCACTTCTCAATTTTTTTCCTTCATTTTTCAAAAGAGCATAAACAATAATGTCCAAATGTTGAAAACCAATTGAATATGTTAAGTATTGGCTGAGATATGACCATTTGAATAAATAGATGTCCTATAGGAAGTCAGTGTTATATTGCTCTGGCTCGTAATGTTATGAACCAGAGCAATATAACACTGAGTTCCTATTGGAAATCGTTTTAATCAGATGGTCATATCTCAACCAATACTTTACATATTCAATTGGTTTTCGACATTCAGACAATTTTTTTGATGCTCTTTCAGAAAATGAAGAGAAATTCAAAAAATAGATTGTTGGTGACGTCACACTTCACCACTCTATAATATCTAGTATAAACATAGACAAGAAGGGAAATCAAACTGTTCAACCCAAAACACAAGATACGTGTACTGTACTAACTACACAGAAAGAGCGTATACTTTTAAGGGGTTGACGTTCATCATAAGGCTAATTGCCCTTTATGTTAACCCCTTGTAATCAATCTTTTATCTGTATATCATTTTTGTATGTTTTAATCATTTTATGGAGAATAAAATGAATAAATGAAATGATAACCATGCGCTTTTACTTCACCTAAACATTAGGGGAGTGAGTATAGGGGGCACAGCAGTGACCATGTAGACATGGATGGGGTGGTTGAGCATTGAAGTGCTTCTTGAAACCCAAATAGAGTAGAGAAGGTGTTAATAATTTAGAGAAGAATCATTGGTGTAATTTACAAGTATTTTATCTCATAGTCTACATTGAAGAAACTTTAATAAGAACTTAGAAGTGTTATGCATGTTTTGAGCTTTGTCAAATTTGAAGAGATCTCTCTCTATTCCTCAGTATTTTTCATGTTTCTTGTCCATTAAAAACCTTAAACAAATTTCAGATCAATTTGGAATACTTTGGCTTGCACATTGAACATTCACTTAGTAAGAACTATGTGACCTTAAAACAGTTCATAACTTCATATTATTGTAAACTTTGCCCGGAAGAATGGAGACTTTACATTGAAATAATGCTCATTAGATTGAGACAGTCTTTAATCATTGAGGTTGAACAAATTGCCCCTCCCCTCCTACAGAATACGGACGATTCGTGAAAGTCAACATTATTGTTGTAATTGTTTTTGTTTTTTTTAATTAAAAAAAAATATATATATATTATACCTGTGTTTTGTATGACAAACAACAATGATTGAAATCTCACACTTTCTCTCTCCCTCTCTCTCTTTCTCTTTCTCTCTTAGAATTCAAATACGGATTGGATGCTGAGATACAAAGTGAAGTAAGATGGAGACTGTCATCTTTCAGTGTATGGGGCGATGGTTAGTAGCCTTCCAAGTTCTACTACTGTTACAAAACCCCAGGCTTGGTGAGGCGCAGAGCAACCCTGACAACATCACCTTTCTGGTCGAGCCATCGGACAAAGAGACTGATGTAGGTGGGTTTATCATGCTGGAGTGTATGGTCTCGCAGGTGATGAAGGAGAATTATCACTTGGTATGGACTCTCAATGACAATCCAATCTTAGAAGACAACTTTCCCATCAGCGAAGATGTGAATAAGAATTTCCGAGGGGTGGCCATGTACCCCAGGGCCAATATTCTCATCAGTCCGGTAGCAAAGGTAGATCATGGTGCGCACTTCTCCTGCAGACTCTACAACGGTTCTGTGCAATCCGATGGGGCAAGGCTGATCACCGAGTCTAGGAGTGCAGTTCTCACAGTGAAGTACACACCACCACGCAAGTACCCTCTCTGTAGCGTTGGCCCACAGGAGAAGAATGGCCAGATTACTGTGGTGCTTTCATGTTGCACTGAGATCTCGAGTGTGCGGATGTCATTAGCTTGGACTGCACGGGGTGAGAACGCCAGCTGGAGATTCACGCAGCAATCTAAAACCGGTTATGAAACCGGTCAGAACTGCCTTGACCATGACATTCACACAGGGTTCAACTTTAGCTTGTATCAATGCCAAATGAATGAAGCTTCTGGTGAAAGAACAGAATTTGAATCAAACCCGTGTTCCATCTCAAGATTGAAATCTCTTCATATCGATCTCAAAACTTTGGACCACAGGAATGCCCAGTTTAACTGCAGTGTGGACGTGCCTGGGAGATATCGCTACTTATGGCACCTCAAAGACGAAGCCAAGTTAAATGTCCAAGAAGTGAGTGGTGTGAATGACATTTCAACTCTAGAGCTTCGGCTGAGCAAAGTCAGCAATGGCTCTTATCTTACTTGCACAGTGTTTAATAAGTCTGAGGATTACAGCATGGTGTTAGATAAGTCTGATCATTACATCATGGGAACAACCGACTTACAGATTGTCCATCAGGCTCCACCACCGGGCAGAGGCAATCCAACCATGTTGATTATCGGCATCGTGATAGGAGCAGTGGTTGGGACCCTCATCTTCGGTCTCACCCTGTACTTCATCATGGTTAGATGTGCACGGCGCAACGAGAGATCGTACGCATCCCTTGGGCGTGCTTCAGAAGCAGGCATGCAGATTGGTCCAGGTAACACGTACATCTACCACAAGAGCAATGAGAATGGCAACTCAAACGGTACAGTGGTTACAACTGCTGAGGGTGGTACCATTCACACTGAGGCAGATGAGATCCCTCCTAAGCCAGGTGGCCATCGGACAATCTCATGGGAACCTGAAGACATCGTCATTCGCTCTAACGGTGGAGTCATCAGCCATGCTGGTGACCCTAAGAGGCGCAATGTAGAGGGTCTGGTTTACGCTGATCTTTCATTCAAGGAGGGAGAGGAGGAGCAAGATGCGGAAGGTGAAGAGGATGAGGAGGCGATGAAGGGGGCGGTAGGGGGTGATACAAATGGTTCTAAAGAATCCAAACCAGGGACAGCAACAAGGGAAAATATAGAGTATGCCAGTATTGTGCCTCCCCTTAGATCCTTAAGATTCTAGTACTGGTGGCTTTTCAGAAAGAACAATGAACTTCATCACCAGGAAGTCTGTGAATAAAGGATATGTGCATTACAGGGACGTGACATGTGAAGATGCCAAATGCTCACTCTGCATTTTGGATCCACATGATAGGTGTATTACATTTATACAGTATTTCTTCTTCAAATACGAGTATGTAGAATACTGTACTTCTCAATTCTTTTTTATACTCTCTGTGCACTAGATTTGTAGTACTCTTTACAGGGTTTAAACAGTACAGGTACAGTACATTGCCAGTTTTGTGTGTACATGTTTGTGTTATTTTATACGATGCAATTACAGTTGTTAATGCGTAGACATACAGTGTAGATGTAACAACTCATTATCACGTTCTCCATGCTGCGTAGAAATGTGAAACCTATGTTTTTTCAGGTAGTTATCTGAATAAACAAAATATTATAGATCTGTGAATCTTAAGTTGTTCAGAAACAGTCAGAAAAACAATGCGAGATACATGTATTCATAATCAAGTTGATTAAATAAGACCAAATGCAAAAAAACAATTGTGTTCCTGAGCTAAATTTCTATGGCATTTGCTTTGCCCTCTTGAATGAATAAAACAAAAGGAATTTATTAAGAAAACCTAATTTTGACCCCTTCAAATGTTACCAATGGTGTGCATGATTGAATACTTGCAAAAGGCTGAAAATAATGACACCTAGAGCATACATTGTACATGTATCTACGGTAGACATTATTAAAGATACCGGTAATACAAAGTTTTGGTATGGGGCCATAAATTTGGTTCAAATGAACATATTGATAATAAACTCTTTATGTTGTATAGCTCCCTCTCAAGATTGATATTACTTTAGCTTCAAAACAATGTTTCTTTCCCAAATTAGACCAATTTGCTACTCCCGTTTGGAAATTATATATCAGCACTACATATTCCGAGATTTTCATGATCGCAGCTACCGTATTATAGCCGTAGGTGCTATTTGAAATTTATCGGGAGTACCGATAAATTTGATATTTTAATTTTTCGAAATCCTTAGCGTTTTAGAGCCCAATTTTTCCAAAGTTGCCTATTCTAACAGTACAATGTACATGTAGGTTTCACAATGAAAGTTAATGCAAATTTTAAATTTCTTAGTCCAATCTTGTTGAAATATTACCAAAACTATGTATTACCTTTAACCCATCCAGTACACTTACATGTACTTTCCATGACCTCAATTAATCAGCTTTTCTTCTTTACATGTGCAAAATTTGTATTTGTCTTTTTCTTCCTTCATTTTGCTCAAAAAAATTATCTGAAAAGAATACATGGCCAGTATTTTTTGTTAAAGAGGTATATTGCACTTTCTACAGCAATAATATATTTAACGTACATGCCAGTTACAATGAATACTATTTTATGCTTTTTTTAAACTGTTTTAACGAAATCATTTAGATTAGATTTTAATGCATTTGCACCTTATTTATATGATACTAGATATTCACTAAAGTTTTTTTAAATAAATGAAATACTAAATATTTCCTGTATTCTACATTGTACAGTATATAGTTTTGAAGTTAATCTTTTGCAAGAATATGTCATGAACTATGTTGAAATACTCCTTTGTCACCTTGTGAATTTCTTTTTGTATTCTTATAAATGTAGAGCAGAAATATTAAAAAATAGAAATGTACTATTTGCGTGAAGCAAAGACTAAGGAAGTGACTTCATATTTGAACATACATTTACATACATTCCCATTTACCATACACTATACTAGTAAAGTACATGGTAAATGGTAATTTTGTGCACATTGTATTCTCATTCCAAAGCATGTGCCTCTGTTTGCATGGTTTAATGTATTAGTCTAAAGTATCAAATCAGTTCTTGTTAATATAATTATCATGATTAATTTTATGTCCAGACTTTTTTAAACTGATAAATTTCCAAATGTAGAAGCAGTGAGCTCTCCATTCCTTGCCCATACACTAGTTTCACTTGCCCATATATATGACATTTAGAAACGCATAAAGTGTATTCAGATTTCATATACCCATAAATGGAGCTACCATAGGTACAAGTAACAAGTACAGTTTGGATTGATTTGAGTACTAACACGAAAGAAGACCAGGGCCCCGTCTTATAAACAGTATTTGCGATCGATATCAATCGCAACTATGTACATAATGGAGATAGGATACTGTAAACTTGCGATTGATTTGGATCGATCCCAACTCTTTATAAGATTGGGCCCTGGTATCACTGTGTATCCAGCAGGAAGATACAAATACTTTAAGTATGTATTCTTACGTGGGTGGGGAGATGTAACTCTAGAGCAATCTTCAATGGCTCAGAGGACAGTATCTAGCATTATTATCTATTTAAGGCTTCCAAGTGGTACAATAAATCAGTGTATTCAATATCTTTAGCGCAGTACCCGGATGACTGACCAATGTTGTTTTCGTATTGCTCAGTCATCCGGGAACTTCAACTATTGATAACGATATCATATCGATATCATACAAAAAAAATCCATATTTACTGATGTAAGTCAAAATTTGTTATTTCGCCAGTCAGCCTGATAAAAATAATAATAATAATATTGTATGGCTTTGTTTTCGTGTCATACAAGAATATATTGCTCTCGCTAAGACAATATTAGACTCGTCTTTGACTCATCCAATATTGTCATAGTTCAAGCAATATATTCTTGTATCCCACTCAAAGCCATCCGATATTATATAAATCACTTTGCAATACATGTTCTGTACAACTGACTACCGTATACAGTCAACTTTACTTCTCTCAGAGTTGCACAAGTCAAATTTTCCTGAGATCTAATCAATGTTTTGGACCAAACCATGTGTTATTCACACTTCATAAGTCGAATTTTACAAAAGTCAAACCTTTTTTTGTGGTACCAACATATTTAACTTATGCAGAGTTAACTCTATTTTGGATTTTTACTTGATCCACACAGTATTTCATGATTTAAAAAAAAAAAAAATTGATTTCAAATAGTGTTATCAGGAATACTGAATGAGTCATTTTTCTTTTTAAATTCCAAACTACTTAAAGATGAATTCAAACTCTGCCCACAAGACCCAGACGATAAACAAACAAGTTTGGATTTATTGTAAATTATGAGCAATGTACAAAGTACATGGTGTATACAAGCAGTAAAACATGTGGGCAGAGAATTCAAACTTTGTTTGAACTCCAAAAAGCTATGAAACTTGCACGATTCACTTCATTTTGTTTTATTTGAATGTTGAACCAGTGGGCTAGAGCGCACCAACAATACAAGATAATAAAAGAGTTTGTTTCATTATCTCAAATGACATTTATTCAAAAGTGTGTTTATAATATGTATGCTGGTAAATTTAGCATTCACAGAACAGGCAAGGTAGCTTTGAAAATTGACAAATTCTGCAATTTTATTTAATTCAGTTTTGATCGTGAAGAAAGAAAAGGAGGCTTGTAATGACAAGACAGTGCCAATGACTTGATGTATGATATTTGTAGAAAGATCAATCGTACTACACAATATGATTTGGGGAGAAGCTCCTTATTTGCTGTACAAGACATTGAGAAATTATCAATATTTTATACATGAAAAGTTTGTACAGGAAATCATTAGTAGTTGGTATAAAATAATAGGTTTGGAAATTGATTGTACATAACATGGATGGTTTTAACAAGTTCTTTTGAGTGTGTTTTTCACAAGGTTTTTAGATTTCAGCTGATCCATCACTGTAATCCTGAGGAAATTTTAGGTACCATACCGAAAAGTTTGTTGCATTTTGCGCGTATGTCTATCCGCGAGTGCGAGCAAAACCTTCTCCATAGACCTGTGTACATTAATTACAAAAACGTTGAATTTCTACTTTTATAATTACACATATCTTTTACATTGATCGACGTATCGAGCCAGAGGAAAAAGAATGTAAATATTGAATAAACATGTAAACTTTTGTCCACACAATTTCTATCGTATCTTCTGTAGAATTCCGGCCTTTTTTGTTCAAAAATACCCTTTTTTTTCTTTTCACACGAAATCAAAAGGTCCCATATTACACGTATGTCTATGGGGAAAGCTGTCGAACCACAGTGACAAGGTGTTTTTTGTTGATTGGTTAGAAGTGTTTATTGTGGCGGAAATGAACCAGTGGAAATGTCTAATAGAAGAGTACGAGTACATTGTTTGACCTATTTATTCGTCCTTCCTATTGGCTGTACAGAATTCGGGCCTTTTTCATGAATATAAGTGCTTTTTTTAGAGTCACGAAGTACTCAGTAATCTGTGCCAATTTTGATTACGCATGTATACACATGCAACGAATGCTTATGCAAACGCAAAGTCATTTTATTTTAATATTTTCGAAGTTTCAGCACTCAGTTGTTTATCATATTTGTATGTGATTATTTATTTGTTATATTTAAAAGCTTATAAGAAATAAAAATTGATAGATTATTTATGATTGATATAATGTGATCTTTTGGTTCAGACTGATCGCTAAATTGGTACGTTTGTCAGCGCAGCGCATGCATCGAGGTCATGCGCGCTGTACCTGAGGCGAGCAAAAAAAGCCCCAAAATGTACACGACTTGTCCCAACACGCGCATGAACACGCGTCAGACCAGCGCGTACTGCTAGTGTCTTTCTGGCGACCTTCATCTACGCAGATGCAACAAATTGGGCGAAACTTTTCAACATGCATTGCAAAATAGAAATTACAGAAAAATATTGTCTTTTTACGATGATAATAACACATTGTGTTAGGTATAGTACATACAGCATGCTCAAATACGGAAGAGAATATTAGGTTCACAAGAGCAAATGCTCTAATCAAATTGAAATGATGAAATTGCTCTGCCCAAGTTTTTAGAGTATGCATATAATTGAGTGTAATGAAAGCCCATCTTCATTGCAATATCATTTGAATGAAGGGATGCCTTCATCATGGTCATTTAGGACTAATTGAAAATGCCTCTTGATAAAAATATGATTGATATATATCTAGCTTGGCATTCTAATGCTAGAATACGTGAAGTATATACACACTAATCAGCAATGCTGGAGCTGTGGAGACGTAACCTTTATCGGTACTAAACAAAAGTTGATGTGAAGTGGAAGATGCGTGATGCACCAATCATGTACCTGAATCTTGGTAATCAAATCAGAGTTAAATCTTAATGGAAAAGATGCATCAAGCTAATTCGTGTAATGGATAAGGCTATTTACCACACACTGGCAACACAAATTCAGTGAATGAAAGAAACAAGATACCTTATCTGAAAGGACTCATGAATGGCGGAGTTGTAAAGCTCATGGGACTTTTCAAAGAAACAGAAGATAATTCTTCTAAATGAAATTCATCTCATGATGCTGTATTGCATTAAGAGAAGACTGGAGTAGGATAGACCAAACATTAACACTCAGATTGCTGACGTCGGTCCAGAATTAGCCACCAACCCCTTCCCGTTGTTTTCCAGTTTTTGTAGAATGCACACCTACATGTATTCTTGAATGTGATTTCATCTGTAGCTCTTCTTTGCATTGATGTAAATGAGCTTTTATATGAAAATTTTATAATCCAACAGGGGTATACTATTAATATTTGAGAGTTGCTAGATGAAAATAAAACATGTTATTTCTTTTCGTACTGATATATCCAAGAAGAAAGAAAATTATATCAATTTATAGATGAATTACAGACTAGCAGACGAATTTAAAATTTCTTTTTACCTGTGAGGAATAATGAAAGTATTCAAAATGGGATAAAGCAAGGAAAAAATTAATTTTTCTGTATAACTACAATGTACTATAAATTGTTAGAATTCCACTTGGATATGTTATAAATGTACTTCTCTTTTGAATTGTACTGGTTATATACTGCTGGAAGTACTACTACATGACTGTATCCTATTGTTTGCTCTCTTTTGTTCTTCTCCGATGTACATTCAGGTGCAAGTACTTGGCTAAAGTTAGCTTTGTGTTTATATTGTAGTACTATGTATGTATTGTTGGATGATGAAATATGTTTATCTTAATTATAGTTAGTTGAAAACAATCAGTACAAAATATTTTTTTTCCTGTCATTTTAAAAAGATGTGTTTTTTTTAAATATGTAATTTACATGTTTACCTTAAACTTTCATATGAGAATGTATGTGTTTGTATTTGAAACACACTGCCATTTTACTGTATTTTTGTTGTCAATTTGTTAAAATAATTTTTTTAATGAAAGCAATTGAAGCATATTGTGTACTTGCAAAAATATACATCTTGTAAATTATGGTGTCACTCAAATAAAGTAGCATTGAGTAGCTCTATCACTATGGCAAATATTTCTCTTATTGTTGTCATGTTGGAGTTTATTTTTACCTGACTAAAAAAAAAAGCTTGTTGATTACAATCAAGCAGTTATCAGAGGGGTTTCTCACGGTAGGACACTAATGCACCTCTAACTGGATTTTGAACCCAAGACCTTGAGGTTAAAGTCCATTGATCTACTCACTGAACGATCAAATCTTGAATAATTAATTATGAAAGATATACTATTATAATTGCTTTTGCTCCCTATGATACATTCTTTCCTATTCTTAAAAAATAGTACTGACAGAGAGAACATGGGTTAAACATACATATCAACAGAATGGGTGTCCATTTTGGGGGTTTTATAGACACGTAATTATCAGATCCAATTGATATACATCAGAACTTATTCCATCTTCATCGGATCAAAAATGTGTACATGTGTTTATCTCATTTTCTGCCATTTTTGCAATCAACTTGACATCACGGTATTTAAGACTCGGAGATCTAGACTTTGGTTGTAAATTGTGAACTGTTACAAGATACTTTCATGTGATGAATTTGGGGGGTTTTGTAAAAAAAAGAACCCCCCCCCCCAAAAAAAAAAAAACAACAACAACAACATAACAAAAAAACAACCCACAAAAACCACTGATGTTGAAGAAAATTATGATGATAACATTGGGTAGAAATTGTCACTTGTGGGAACTGGCCTTGTAAAAGTAAGAAGAAATTGAATGAATTTATGTTATTGATCACTTGTGTGATACATTTATTTTACAATAAGTTTCAATGGAACCTGTTCTTACTCTCCTGCTATATTGTTTCATAAGAGATACTATATTTGGTGCATGCAACTGAATCCAGCTTTTTTTTTTTAAGGGGAGGGGGTGGGGGAGGGGGGGGGGGGTACTAGCTCTGCGAAAGAACGCATTCAGGGAATTTTCAGAGAAGCGTAGGAGTGAAAGCTGTGTGTTGTGACAGGAGAAGAAAAAAAACTCATGGAAGTGATCATTTATGGATGAGGTGTTGAATTGCTTTATATGACCATGAACTCTCGAGATTAGGATAGGAAGCAACCAAGAAGAGGACAAAAGAAAAGTAATTCGTTTTGAATACATAAATGATGAAGAAGGATGCAATTCTAGCTATCACAGTGCGTGGAGTATGGGTGAACCTTTGTTGGATCATGATGGTGGTGTTTCATAATGAAAGGATTATGAAAGAACACATTTACAGGATGCTAATGATGGGAACTATCTATGGTGGGGATAATGAAGATGATGATGATGAAGATACTGGTGTACGATGTTGACAATACTGTTGCTGTTGATGATATTGATAATAATAATGGCGGTACCGGTGGTGGTGATTATGATGATAACAGTGATAATGATGGTGATGATGAAGGTAGTCGTGATGATGGTTTTTAAACATAATATGAATGATACTGATGATAAGGTAGATTAATGAGTGAGTGATCAAAATATATGTGAACTTAAAAAAAAAACACTTTATGATGGTGATGAATATGGTCACGTGAGATGGTCGCACCAAGATCTAAACGAACATGCCATAACCTAGCTATCAAGTATCTTGGGGACAATGATGTTTGAAGATGACACACATTTAAGTGAAATAATACATTTCAAAAGATAAATATGACAATTAATGTCAAATGATAAACACGATCATTAATTTCAAATGATAAGTATGATAATTAATTTCAAATGATAAATATGATCATTAATTTAAAAAAGGCATTTATTCTAAAATAACAATCCACGATTGTTCTGCATTGAACATTGAACTTCTGATGTGAGCCCCGGTCGAACTCTGTAGCCTAGCACAAGTAGCAGAGCTGGGTAACATTGGAGCACCTTGCGTGGTGGATATGTGTGCTATAAGTTATCCAATATTATCATTTATATTATAAAATCCTAATTTATGAATCAACATTTCATAATCATAAAGAGACAATCACAACGTTGCCCCTCGAAATTTCTGATAAATTTTCTATGAGGCTTTGGCAGCCAGGATGTATAGCTGTCAACTACAATTAGTTTGACAAAATGAGCCACACTGGAGCGCAGAGTAAGTGTGATGATATGTAAAGTAGTTGAGCTCATCAGGAGAGTAGCTATGTCTTGTTTGACTGGGGAATACAGATCATGATGTGGAACGGTGCAATTGAGATGAAATCTAGCGGATTGGCTTCAGACCAAACGTTGTTCAGATACAATTATGTGGACTTTGCACAGTGAAGCTTGAAGTGCATGTATGATCAGGACTTTTCTTCCTAGCTTCCCTTTCTCTCAATCCGCCTCTGTTTATATATTATTCATCGCTCTCAAGACCTTGTTTGTTTCAGATATGTACCTCTCTCATTATCTAGTTTCGTACATGTATTTTCACATCTTCTTATACTCTCACTCTATAATTCATTTTACATATCCTGGTAAAGATGATGGTGATGATGGTGATGATGATTGTGAAGATGATGGTGATGGTGATGATGATGACGATGATGATGATGATGATGGTGATGGTGATGATGATGATGATGATGGTGATGGTGATGGTGGTGATGATGACGATGACGATGACGATGATGATGATGATGATGGTGATGGTGATGGTGGTGATGATGATGGTGATGATGGTGATGATGATTGTGAAGATGATGGTGATGGTGATGATGGTGATGATGGTGATGATGATGGTGATGATAATGCTGATGGTGATGATGACGATGATGATGATGATGATGGTGATGATGATGATTAAGATGATGAACATGATGATGATGATGATGGTGATGGTGATGGTGATGATGATGATGATTGCTGATATTAATGATGACGATAATGATGATGATGATGATAATAATCTTCTCTCCACTCTCTCATTCTCACTTTCTGTTTATCTTTCTCTCTAAAGAATAAGTACATTTTTGTATTTTGTATTTTCTATCTACTTTCTGTTTGCCATTGATATTTCAGTCTGATTGTCTCAAGATTGTATTGCGTCAATTTTTATTATCTCATATTGATGTATATTTTCCTTTTCATGTACAATCATTCTGGCATTATCCCTAGACCATCACCATCTCCTCTCCCCTCTCCTTCTTTCTTTCTTTCTTTCTCTCTCTACTACTCATGGTATTCATGTTAAAGTAAAATATGTGTAACTTCTACAAACAATTATGCTAAGATTAAACATTCTGACATTATTTTAAAGGTATTTAATTTCCTTACATTTGTAAATTTAAAAAATAGGGCCTATCCTATATCAATAACAATTCAGCATTCAACTTTGAGTTGATTTTTGTCAAACATCAATGGAAAAGAATGCAAGTGGCCATATTGAATTGCACATCAATTTTCAAAACAGAATATAATCCCATATAAATGACAAAAATGATAAATCAGTATTCAAACTCTTTGTGTCGAACTTGCTCCTCAAGCAAATGAGAAATGTTCTCACTTTGATGGATGATAAATGCTGACAAATTCAGCCTTATGTATAGATTCTGGAAATAAAGATTATAAGCGTGGTGACAAAATCCTTTTGATTTTTTTTGGAATAAATCATCTAAATACAATATCTATGACTATGATTTTTATGTTTGTTGTATGGTACGTCTACGGTATGAAAGAAATTCTCATGATTGGACATTGAAAATAAGCCTTGCATGTTGATATGTCCATTCCTCAACACCAAAGACACAAAGACATGTCAATCAACAATTAAAAGTACTTTTACAACTGCAGTACATTGAGATTTTTAAAAGAATTATTTAAAGCTCTGCCAGCGTTGCAAGAGTGACAAAGTTCCCGTCCTCCTAAAAGTTGCATTATATACCACGAGGAAGAAACCTCTATGTATGGGAGCTCTGCTTTTGATAAAAGGGATCGCACCCCCCCCCCCCCCCCCTCCTCCATCTCCTCCAACTGAGATGCGAGTAGGAGGTGCAAAGATGAGGATTAGACCGCATTCCCACTGGTATCAGCACCCCAAGGACCGGTCTTGGTTCCGCATCTCTAGTCCCCCATCTACAGGGCAATGGTGATGATGCGTGCTAATCATGGGTTGCTTTGACGTGAGCATCACACCTCCTATGATCTCCTCTGATGGGCCCCAATCTGTCCTCCAGCTCAATTATCAGCAACTCTTCAGGGGGATATCCTTAGGCAATGTTAGATGAAGACAACTGGCAACTCTTCTGCAGCCAGGCTGTCGGGGGGAGGCGGAGGCGGAGGCGGAGGCTGATACCATGCAAGCAGGAGCCCCAAAGCCTTGACTCTCCCATGGGATGCAGTAAAATAGAGGATGAAATTAAGCTCCGGAGCACGAGCATTCTGTACGTCCCAGGCAGAGATGCTCATTTCATTCCTGTTTACATTCCGTGGAACGGAACGATGGAGGTAATTACAACGTCTCTTTTTCCCCGCCCCACAAAACGTGTCAAATATCACATGAAGTGCGCACTGCAAAACAGCACTAATGCGCATAATTACATGTACTACTCAGCTCTTGGAATTAAATGTCTTAACATAATTTATAGTGTGTTTCTCAAAGCCTCTTCTCAAATTGTCTTAAATTTATTCCACCCCCCCCCCCCCCCCCCGCCCCCGCCCCCCAAGCTCGAAAATGTGGGTGAGCTTTAATTCCTATAAAGCCGCTTCAAAGTTGCCATACCGCACTTGGCCAATACAGAGCTAGCCTAAAGGTTAATTGAAACTTAAGTCATTTTGTTGGTTATTGAATGAAACCCATCTCCGCCCCCCGCGACGAAAAAAGAGCATTAAGTTAGTATAGTAGCAAAGCAAATTCATACAGCTCCACAACACCTCTGTGTCGTCATACAATAACCTAGATCCATTCTTGATCACTCCATGGACCTACTACATGATCACCCTGTCTGTATTAGGGGCTATCAGTTGGCTAGCAGTTGGCTGCTAGACCTTTCGCTCACCTGGACAACCCACTGTATCCTACGTTTGTGTAAAAGGTTCATACCTTGTACATACAATTTTACTTTTTAAGCAACTTTATGAAAATAAACAAAACTTTTTATGAAAATGTTCAAAGATTAACATTTTTCGATTGAATTCGTCCTTTCTTCATCAACCTAGAAACACAAAAGGGAAATGATATTCAGTCAATGTTTACATGCAATTTTCTTCAAAAACTTGGATAAAAAGAATGCCAACATTTGAATTAAAGACAAATAATTGAAGATTAATGTGATTAAGTAGGTCATGTAAGAATATAATGTTATAACAATCAATGATGAAATCGATTTTCCTAACAACACAAAGCCCACTAAATAAATGCCATGTATCCACTGTATGATTTTCACCTGGGAGAAGTGACAGGATGGAAATACTAGCTAGCTGTCTATCACGCCAAAGAGAGACAACGTTCCCTGGGAGCATAATTCATCAACCTAATTCACGATCAAGGTCACACAGAAAACTTGCGGCACGCTTATCAACGAACCTTACAACTAAAAATTGATGAAAATGTCAGGGAAAATTAATGAAAATTTCCCACACCATGCAGAGATGATTGTTTTCATTCCGTCTTCCACAAGCAATTAATATTTTGTGGGATGAAATTTGAAGTTGTACATGAAAATCGTACTTAGTTTTATACTGAGCTTTACATGCATGGGAAGTGTATAAAAAGTACCAGTTTGTATCGAACATGTTGACATTGAATTCATGTCAGAAATAAAATTAAAGGAACAAGCAGAATTTATACCTAAATAGAGCCGCAGTTTTCTGTCCTTGAATCATAACACCATATATGCCTCATGAATGTTTGATGTCATTTTAATTGTTCGTTTGGTTATGTCTCTAATGATCCTGCTACCAGGAAAGCTTCGTGTTGAATTTTAGGAAAAGAGCAGTCTCAATGCCATAATGATTTAAGCTCGTCAACTAATAATGATACATTTCATTGAATATTATCCCCGTTATAATCCCATATCCCCTCCTCTTTCTCTCTCTATCTCTCTCCCTCCATCCGTCCTTCCCTCCCCTCTCTCTTGTTTAAATTCCATGGGGCTATCCTTTTTGTTTTCTCGTTTCAAAGTTGGCTTGATCACATTTTTGTTTTTTTTCATTTAAAGTGAAATGTCATTTCTTCATGTACAAAATATACTAGATATAAGATACATCAAATAGATAGAATACCTTGTTAACATAGGAGGCGATGGTTGCTTAAAGATAGGTAGTCTAATCTCACGGGAAGGGATGGAGGCTTACCCCTCCATATAGACGCCAGCCAAAGAAAATATTTCAGACTTGAAGGTACTATATGCCCCATTTGCAGGCCAAAAATGAAAAGGTTGAATTCCAAAGGCATTTGAAAGATTAATACTAATTTAGAACTTCCCGCAAAAAGAAAGGGCTTGAAAATGTCTTGAAGTGGAAAAATAACTACTATTAGTTGTCGAATCGAATTGACTTTAGTGATTGCAATCCCTTAAGTAGTATTCTGATTTTAAGACCCTTGTACCGAATGGTCGTACTTGAGAGGAACAAGTCGGTGAAAGTTTGAGCAAAATCCGACTAAAAAATAGAAAAGTGATGAATGTTTAAAGTTGCTTCTGCTTCTAGTATTAAAACCAACTTAGTCTTAATATCAGAGTACATGGACTTCTCCTTGTAAGAGAAGCCATCCTGATCATTAGCTCGTATTAATAAAAGCAGAAAAACGAGAGAAACAAATTAGTGACAGTTTAAGCTAATCCGATCAAAAATAGAAAATTTATGAATTTTTGAAGTCAATAAAACACGAGCTCCCTTCCCATTTGCCCTGTACTAAAAAACTTTAAATATATATATCATCCCTGAATAAATTGTCAATCATACATTATTTCAACCTAGATGTAATTATTAAAAATATGTTTTTAAAAGATCCCTTTATGAAACAGGTCTATGTTGTCATCAATAACTAAGAAAATGAGAGTTTATTTTGTGTGTAAATTGTACGGAGCAAATTGGAGAGGATCTCGCAAGATACGTCAAAGATTTGCCAATTTGTGTTTGATTTGTCGCAACTTCAAAAATGTATACATTTCTTACTTTTCATCAGATTTTGCTCAAACTTTCACTGACCCGTTTCCCTTTGTTCTGCTAATATCAAAATCGACCTAATATCAACCTATAATATCAGGGTGGACTTCCCCTTTAAAAAAACAGTGCGAAAGTTTTAGGAACTGGATTACTCTTATTCTTCTTCCCCCTTTCTCTTACTTTCTGCTTCTATCAAAATCGACCTAATATCAACCTATAATATCAGGGTGGACTTCCCCTTTAAAAAAACAGTGCGAAAGTTTTAGGAACTGGATTACTCTTATATGCTTTTCACATCTATTTTTCTTAACCCCGGACTATCCTTAACCCCATACTATCCTTAACCCCATACTATTTTTTTTGCTGTTCACATCTACGCAGCTTAGCACCACAATTGCCCGGCTAACCCCGCAATTGCCCGGCTAACCCTGCTATTTTGCAGGGCCAGATAGTACCGTACTATTTGTGGGGTTAGCCCACTTTGGCAAAACGTAATGTGAACAGAAAGCCGGCTAAAATTACCCCGGGTAATTGGTGGGGCTAAGGAAGGAATTGGTGGGGCTAAGACCCCCCCCCCCCTTAGCCCCACCTATTTCCCGGGGTTAAGCATTATTTGGTAGATGTGAAAAGCATATTATTCTTCTTCCTTCTTTCTCTTACTTTCTGCTTCAATCAAAATCGACCTAATATCAACCTATAATATCAGGGTGGACTTCCCCTTTAAAAAAAACAGTGCGAAAGTTTTAGGAACTGGATTACTCTTATTCTTCTTCCCCCTTTCTCTGACTTTCTGCTTCTATCAAAATCGACCTAATATCAACCTATTATTAGGGTGGACTTCCCCTTTAAAAAAACAGTGCGAAAGTTCTAGGAACTGGATTACTCTTATTCTTCTTCCCCCTTTCTCTGACTTTCTGCTTCTATCTAAATCGACCTAATATCAACCTATAATATTAGGGTGGACTTCCCCTTTAAAAAAACAGTGCGAAAGTTTTAGGAACGGGATTTCTCTTATTCTTTTTCCCCCTTTCTCTTACTTTCTGCTTCTATCAAAATCGACCTAATATCAACCTATAATATCAGGGTGGACTTCCCCTTTAAAAAAACAATGCGAACGTTTTAGGAACTGGATTACTCTTATTCTTCTTCCCCCTTTCTCTAACTTTCTGATTCTATCAAAATCGACCTAATATCAACCTATAATATCAGGGTGGACTTCCCCTTTAAAAAAAACAGTGCGAAAGTTTTAGGAACTGGATTACTCTTATTCTTCTTCCCCCTTTCTCTTACTTTCTGCTTCTATCAAAATCGACCTAATATCAACCTTTATTATCAGGGTGGACTTCCCCTTTAAAAAAACAGTGCGAAAGTTTTAGGAACTGGATTACTCTTATTCTTCTTCCCCCTTTCTCTTACTTTCTGCTTCTATCAAAATCAACTTAATATCAACCTATAATATCAGGGTGGACTTCACCTTTAAAAAAACAGTGCGAAAGTTCTAGGAACTGGATTACTCTTATTCTTCTTCCCCTTTTCTCTTACTTTCTGCTTCTATCAAAATCAACTTAATATCAACCTATAATATCAGGGTGGACTTCCCCTTTAAAAAAACAGTACGAAAGTTTTAGGAACGGGATTTCTCTTATTCTTCTTCCCTTTTTCTCTTACTTTCTGCTTCTATCAAAATCAACCTAATATCAACCTATAATATTAGGGTGGACTTCCCCTTTAAAAACCAGTTCGAAAGTTATAGGAACTTGATTACTCTTATTCTTCTTCCCCTTTTCTCTTACTTTCTTCTTCTATCAAAATCGACCTAATATCAACCTATAATATTAGGGTGGACTTCCCCTTTAAAAAAACAGTGCGAAAGGTTTAGGAACTGGATTACTCTTATTCTTCTTCCCCTTTTCTCTTACTTTCTTCTTCTATCAAAATCAACCTAATATCAACCTATAATATTAGGGTGGACTTCCCCTTTAAAAACCAGTTCGAAAGTTATAGGAACTAGATCACGGAAATATGTAATCCCTTTTAACTCTTCTAATAATGAGGAGTGTGTGGTATTTAGCTATATTGTACAAATATAATAATCTTTTTATTCACTTTTGAAATGAACTGTGGAACACTACACCGCAAATTCGTTGTGTAACGACTTTACACAACATTGGGGTTGTGTTAAGTTGTGTAAAAGAAAATTACACAACTTTACACAACGAATTTGCAGTGTAGGTTTCCCTTACTATGCATGTGTCCTTCATCATAGAGCTATCAAGTATACTTTCCAGATACATCAGAGAGATAAATATTTGAACAACCATGGCCGAATGTTAGACACAGTAGGCCAGGCGCTGTATCATTACAATAATGACTATTAAACATCGCCATATTTTCATCTCGGAAGCCAGCATCATGAATATCTGAGTGCTGTTTTGACGGAATCGAATGAATAGGAAATGAAGATGCCTCGCATAGAGATAGAGAGAGGGATACAATGTCGCTAGGGAGTAGAGCTGGAGATACAACCGGTGTATCTACCCACCTACACAATGTAAACATGCCCTTTAAAAAAAAAATACAATTTTACGATTATTTGTTTTCACAGTGATCAATAATGTCATTGTTTTACATCTTTTGGGACAAGAAGTAGAATAGTTATTCACCCTGGTTTGTGTTTATAATGGAAATTATATTTGCCATACCATATATCTGCAGGCGATGTAAAATAAGAAATAAAACAGTCTTGGATAAAACATTAAAAAAAATGGCGGAGATGATGTTTAGATTGAAAAGTTTCTATTAAAAAACAAGTGTCCTTGGGATTATAAGAATGTCAATTAGATATGAATAAATGTGATTAACAATGATGATAACAAACTGCATTGACAAGCTAGATAATCAAGAAGCTCATTCCTCTTTTGTCAGACGATGTCTTGCTCTAATGACAGAGTTCATCTGCTAAGTTTCCATCCTTTCAAGAGATTACCTATCATGTGAACAATCCTCTCGTCTGTAACCATAGTACCCTACTGAAAAACAAAACATGAAAAACAAACAAACAAAAAAAAAAAAAAAAAAAAACATTGCTATTAAAACCCAAGGCAAAGTTACGCCTATGATATAACTCACTCCCTACAGGTAATGTCTTGACTCCTATTCAGTAATTATTAGAAGCCTCCCTTAGCAAGCCTGTCCCTCAGGCTAAAAGGATGATTCGACAAAGTAACAATAATATAGGTTCATAATAATAATGCCACCTCCCGAGCGCAGATTTTGCAAGATTATTTTGGTGTTTTACACCTAAAGTCATTACAAATTCATTAGAATAATTAGATTGAAGAAGTGAATTCGGATGTTAGCTATCCCTTTCCCTGTACATGTCTCACTCCCCATATCTCTCTATCTCTCTATCTCTGTCTGTCTCTGGCTCCCCTTTCTCTCTCTCTCTCTCTCTCCCCCCTCTCTCTGTCGCTTCTCTTTCTACAACTCTCTCTCCCTCCTCATTCTATTTTTTCTTTATCATTCTCTTTCTTTTTCTTCTGTCTCCCCCCCCCCTCTCTCTCTCTCTCTCTCTCTCTCTCTCTTTCTTTCCCTCTATTTCCTTCCATATTCTAATTATATATAGTTTTTGTATCCATCGGTGATAAAAAGGAAGTGAATAAATAAATAAATAAAATGAATAAAACTAATTTCACTGCATTTATGTAATAATCTCTTTTATGCGGTGGAATTTGATAAACATGGAAATGGAAATGGGCTGCTAGTTGGCAGGTTGTATACTCTTTTCTTCAAATCATCATTTTGATCCATGATTTTTTTATTTTTATGATTACTGTTTTGTTGTTATACAGTATAGACTAAATATGTTATCCTCGCATTATTTGTTCTGTGGAAAGAATAATACAAATTGAGGTATTATATACATTGAAGAATAAAACACATTAAAACAAAAGCTTAGCTCTATTTTTCTATCTCGATGCTCCCCAAAGTACACTTTCATCAGACACATACAATCAGATAGACTTGTTTGCTACACAGAGCAGGAGAAAATAATTTTCTGTTCTGGTGAACAATTTTCTTAATAACTCTTTGTGTTTGACCTAAGATATAATGAGAGTGTGTATCAAGTTGGTGTGTATGTACATCTAGGAATTACTTCATAATTATGTTCTCCAGATTTTACTCTGGATATTTTTAATTGCAATCAAATTGCATCAGTATATTGGATCCTTGGGAGCAACGATTGCAACTATAACAGCATCGAAGACAACACAAAAAGGAACCTTGCGAGTGAATTGTTAATATTGTTATGAATGCAACTCTCACGCTCTAAACACACACTGTCATGAGGCAGCCTCCGGATCGCATCCTATATGCATCGAAGCAAGAGGAGACATGAAGGAGGCGACTGGAAAGGGGCATGGGAACGCAACTAAGCATGCAGATGACTTGTGACAAGATAATGGGCTATATCAACCCTGACGATGAAATTGGAAATTAAAATGAGAGTAAATGATATTCACTTACTTGGAGGGTTTGGGATAGATAGAAGAGAGAGTGACATGCAGAGAGGGACTATTGAGAAAGAACAGAGAGTCGACTATAGAGAGGGAAGAGTGGGGATATATTGTGTGATGTGGAAAAAGGGGAGTGTGTGCGAAAAAGAAAGATAGAGAGAGAGAGTGAGAGAGAGAGTGAGAGAGAGAGAGAGAGAGAGAGAGAATAGAGTGAGAGAGAGAGAGAATAGAGTGAGAGAGAGAGAGAGAGGGGGGAGAGAGAGAGAGAGAGAAAAAAAAACACACGCAGATGGGGGGAGGGGTGCAGTGGGTGGAAGGGAAAGATATGATATGGTGGAAATAGACAAAGAGAGCAAAAGAGGGAAAAGAAGAGAGAGCGAGAGAGGGGGGGGGGGGCATGGAGCGACAAAGCGAGAGAGAGAGAGATGGGGGGGGGGGGGTAGAGAAAGAGAGAATAAGATAGATTCACATGGATAATACAAGCAAGATGTGCATATTAAAATAAGGATTGGCCAACATGTTGATATCTATTTGATGTTTGTTTTTGTTTTATCATTCACAATTCAGGTAAACTATTCCTAATATCAGTTTTGTTATATTATAATTAATTTTTATAATATTCTTTTTTGTATTGAACTGCATTTTGTGGGTATCATTCAAAAATCGTTTGCCTCTTGTCTAATTATTTTTTCTTGTATACAAACGTTTTAAGCAAAGAATACAATGTTTACCTGAGAACCTTGTATATGCCTGTAACAATGCTTTGAAAAGGAGATGCTTGATCATGCTAACAAAGAAACTTCTACTTCATCATCATTAGCACTTCCTGTTTAGGTATTTCGAGGACAAAATTCAAACAAAGAACACAAAAACATTGTCTGACTTACTTATTTTACCCGAAAGAGGTTTAAGGAATAAGAGAGCTTTATCTGTATTTGTGGTGGCATCGGTATTGAGCCTTGAGCACCACAACTTCCATAAGACAGTGTCTATATTGAGCATAAAAAATGGATGTGGTTGGATGGTAGTATAGCCCTAGATAATATGCAAGAGTTCAATATCAAATATGGCCGGATGCAAACCGCGTTCCAATGTAACAAATTGTGGTTCGGACGTGCATGGGACGCCAAAATAACTGATGGAAAGAAAAAAAGGGGGAAAGGTTTGACAGTTTTAGAAGGAGAATGAGACATGAAACAAAGAAAGGGAGAAATAGAAGACGTGAGGAAGAGTCATTGAGACAGAGAGAGAGACAGAGGGGGAGTGAGAGAGAGAGAGAGAGGGAGAGAGGGAGAGAGAGAGAGAGAGAGAGCTGTGGAGGTGAGAGGAAGAAGACTTGCATAAAGGAATATCGGAGAGAAGGGATAACGATACAAAATATGGCAGAAAGGTAGCTATAAAGGCAAAAACAGAGGGGGTAGGATAGGACCAATACAAAAGTATTGGAAGGGAGCCAGATAAGGAAATCTGCAGCAGTATGTCTACCTGTTATAGCATATTTCATAACTCGATGTTGACTACATCAAAATAAAACTTATGATAGGCTCTTATAATTTCTTATTATGACGAACAAGAGAGGGCTCTTTCCCAATAGCATATTTGAAATACATTGAGTGATTTCATATCGTTGCTACGAACACACAATTCCCCCATAGTCGACAGAATGATTCTTCCACTTTTTCACTTATCCTCTTTATAATGAGCCTTTCACGCATCGAAACATTTTCTGATGAGCAGAACAAAGGCTAAATATGAATTAAGTTAAAGTTTTCTTCACCTGAGTATTGCTCTACAATTCAAATACTTTATCAATATGCAATAAGACTGGGCAAATATGTTTTTATCCGATGCCTTTATTTATGGTACATGTAGATATTCATTTTTCTGTGAAATCCAACAAAACATCACTTCTGACCAATAGCATTGTTTGTTTCATTGAAATGTGTACACTCCATTAACCCCCCCCCCCCCCCCTCGAAAAAAATCCTGCGTACGCGCCTGCATGAACCAATCACATCACTTTACACGACACTCCTTTGTTCTCTTTTTATAAACTCTACTTCCTCTGTGTCTCCTATTTCCTATCATCTCTCTTTCTACTATTATCTTATAATCATCGAATAATAACTTCTTTCCTATCTCTTAATCCTAGCAATGCCAATTTCCTCCTTTGAATACGTCCTCAAGAACTATTCACCACTATAGCTCAATCTTCGATACGATGATGTTGCTCGTCCTCCACACAGATACAATTTTTGCTTGTTCCAGAACTTTTATTTACACAACAGGAGCATAATACTCGACATCTCTGAAGATTGTATTCTTGATCATCAGAAGCATTTCAATGCCTGAAGTGGAATATACTCCAGATATATTTTGGACATGATCACTAGCTCTACAACCATCCTGAGTTATCATTGAACCTACCGAAAAGGTTCATGGTGTAATCATTTGAACCTGAACGTCCAGCATAACAAGCAAACACAGTGCCGATTTTGCTTTCATGCTATAGCATCTTGTATATCTTGGAGTGCGTCAGCTTGTATCAGCTTTATTGGACAGTGGACCTATTGAACCTATTTAGGACTATTATTATTCTCAGTGATGGTCATTGATGTGTCATTTTTTCAATTCCTGATGTATAGATGATCAAATTTTGCTAATTTGACCTGGGAAAGACGTTACATTGTTTTAAAAATTCATATAACTGCCGTTTGATTTCATATGTACATTATCATCTCTTGGATTTATATAGAGGCGAGCTGGGAAGAAAGTATAACATTGATACACAGACCAGAAGACCTTGAAGGAAACTATCAACAGCTATCAATAAAAACTATTCCTACTGAATCAAAGCTGAGTTAAGTATAACAGCGGACACTGATTGTGGAAGCAAACAAAGATAACAAGGATGAAACCTTCCAAGACAGCTGCAAAATGTGTGAATTTTGTAGTGTTTGTGTTATACGTTGCCATGGAAACTGCATCACTGGACATGTTCCTGCAGGAGCCAGAGGACAGTGCATCATTTACAGGTGATCCTGTCACACTGAAATGCAAAGTCAACTTGGAGGCTTTCGCTCAAACAGCACACCACATGATTGTTGCTTGGAAACAAGATGATATGCTCTTGGTAAACTCATCAACCTCGACCACATCATCATCATCATCATCATCATCATCGTCATCATCATCATCATCATCACCACCACCATCTAAGGGTGTCCGCATGACTGGCAATTCTTCCATTGGAGAGTACGACCTCACTATTGCATCTACCTCTGAGGTAAACTCTGGGAACTACACTTGTGATATCTACACGTTTGTGATGGTGCAGATTTTAGGAGGAGGCGTGCACAACGTGACAGTGTTTGTAGGAGGAACTGATCCAGCAGCACTTACTGTTCTCCCGGATGTAAGACCCGTATGTTCCTTTAGTTTTGATCTACAGGATGATGACGATCCCACAATCCTCACAGGAACCATGTTGACTTTTATCTGCAGCATCACTGAGGTAAACTCCTTTCATCTACACTGGAGGGTTAAAAGCTCGACTTCAACCGATTTCAATGGTAATTTTATGGAAGACGCTGAGCGTAAGATGGGTTCTAATACCACAACTCTGTTTTACAATAGAACGGTAACTCCTTTAGACAATGGTAACGTCTTTGAGTGTGAGATGCGCAGTTCAGGTTTTCCAGCCATGACCAGGAGTTGTACTTTACCACCACTCAGCATCTTGTACAAGCCAAATGTGAATATTGTTCCCCTCTCCAACATTTCAAACATCCATGTTGGTGATGACTTAAGCTTCTTCTGTTCTGTGGATGCTAGTCCTTTGGAAGATGAGATAGAGTGGATTGTCACGCCCCCTCAGAACATTGCCTTTCACCGTCAACAGATTGAAGTTCACCAGGCTTCTTCACCACAGAACTTCATCAATCTAACTTGTCAGGCTTCAAATGACATTGGAATGACATCAATCTCTATTTCCGTGCATCTCAAACCGGTATACAAACCACTGATCTATATCTCCATGGTAACAACCTCCCTAAACACCAGACCGGATGATGGGGTGAGATTTCGGTGCAACATTGATGCAAGCCCATCAGAGGTGACTATACAATGGGTTGTTGTGCCTCGCAATCATGTTATTATCCAAGAGAGCGGAAGAGAGATGACCCTGAGCAGCCTCAGTACCGAGTCCATGTACGTTGATATATCATGTCTTGTAACAAACAGGGTTGGAAAGGCCATGGCTCATGTATTCATCTATCTCTCACCAGCATCTCTAGAACAGTCTACCAGTAACCCCCCGGGAAGCAGACTATCATCTGCCAATACAACGGAGGCAGAATCAACCGCACAATACCTGGTGAACCTGGCCGAGCAATCTGCAACTTCAGAAACACCTCTCCCAGAAACACCCCTCCCAGAGACTACTTTAGCATCACTTTCTTTAAATACCACGACATTGGAGCCAAGCGTGATTGGATCTCTTCCTTTCTCACCTTTCGAGGAACGTTTTCACACATCTTCTATTCCACAAGCTACTGCCGACTCAACTCTGACAGAACAGACGGACACTGTCATCACCAGGGAAAGATACCCATCAATCACAGACACTCTGGTGAGATCCCAAGGAAACGCTTTCACGCGCCATGAGTACATCATAGGTGGTGGTGCTGCTGGAGGACTCCTCCTTGTGATCATCTTAGTTGCCATGGCACTCTGCTTCTCCAGGATGAAAATAAACAAAGCCCTTCGGATCGGATGTACAAGGGTGATCTACCGTCCAGGTGACAACTCTCTGATCCTACCGTTTGCTCAGTCTAGACAGGCTGTTGGAAACCCCTATGAGTCTCTGACTGCTCCTGTTCAGGCTTGTCATCAGGTGTCAAGAGAGGTCAATTTCCAAATGCTACAACAAAATTTTGAAAAGTGAACTTTGCAAAACTGTTTAACAAAATGCTTAAATAAAAAAGGTATGCTACCTATGCTAAATCATTTTGCTAAATTACATCAGTCTCTATTCTGATGTTTGCTTCTTCATAATCTTACATTTGTATCATGATTTGTGTGCATTGACTTTTTATGGTGTGTATTGTTTTCCAATTGATTTGATGGACTGTGGACATACTGTAAATTTGTAAATATCCTTTTAATATCTGAAACATTTTATTTCTTATATGCTTTGCTCTAAAATAGCATTAAGATCATGAAACTTAAGTCAAATTAAGTCATGTTTTGATATTTGTTACTTTATTGATTTCTGTCACATCTCATGTTTTGTTTAAAAATATATACTGACAAGAAAAGAAGAAAGAAAAGAAAACAATTCAATACAAAACAAATATACTGATTTCAATTGTATCATCTTGACCATTATATTAAGTTGCGAATCTTAAAAAGCAGTGCTATTTACCTTGAGCATTGTTCTTTGTTTACCATAAAACCTTCTACATACTATAGGCATTTATTATTCATCTTGCAAAATTTGAGGTCGAAAATTGTTGAATGAATAAGTCCAAAGTTTTAAATCTTTGCAGAGACAATTTGTTTTAGTTTTACATTAGTATTCTATGATAACAGTATGATGAAATTGTCATTCTTTGTTTACTGTAGGCCTAATAATTATCATACTAATAGTCATATTTTAATACATTGTAACTTACACCTCTGATATGCTTTCAATAAATGACATTTCACCATTAAACAAATGTTTACTCTCAGTCATTAGCAGTAATGAGTTCTGAAATTCCGTTTATATTATAATCAATACAATAGGAAAATATTTGTCTATGAAAAGATATCCTTGTGAATGAGATATAGATCTTATAACAATCAATATACGGGTGACCTACTTTGCATTACGTGTCTACAAAAAAACAAAAAACACAAACACTACCTAATCAGACTATACCGGTATATAAATACATGTGTGTTGCAAAGGACCCTCATTAATTTGTGACAATAACATGTAGCCTTGTAATTTAGATCTCATAAATTCTCATTCAGAATAAATTTGGAGATCCATGTTATTAGTATAGACTACGCGTGGGTCGACTCTCTCTGTATAAAATCTGAGCTTCAGTGAGCAGAGGGTGTAGGAGGGGTGGAGGAAATGCCAGAAAACAATGCAAGTGAGTATGGGGAGCAGGTGGACTGGAGGGACAGATCATCTTCTTTGCCATAGCTAGTTGAGGAAGAGAAAGAGAGAGGAAAAGAGAGAGAGAGAGAGAGAGAGAGGGGGGGGGGGGAGGATACTCATAATGGATCCAGAGACTGACAAACTTAGGAACAAAAAAGTTAACTGAGATAAATATCAAGCAGGACTTGATATCATCATTTCTCCCCCATATAATTATGCTTTTCCTTAACCAGAACTATACCCTTTCACCAGAATGTCTCATAAAGTACAGGTATTATGTCTTATGATGATTGACAAATATCTAATTTCTCCCCTTTAGTACTGTCCATCTATATTATTCCATCAGTCATCACCAACTAAAAATCAAAAATTCAGGCAGATTATTTGTATATGAAACTAAATAGATATCATTCATAATTCCACAATCTACTGACTAAAATACCCTGCATCACATTGATGAGGGCCAATTCTAGAATCAAGAATCAAACAGTTTCAATTATACATTCAGAATGTACATAATTATGCTAAATTACTGCTCTAGCAATCCTTATATTTATACCAGCCGTAATGATTTCATATATGCACCTAAATAATTTCACATTCCCCATTCCCTCCTGCCCCCAATCACTGACTCCACAAGCTTCCTTCATGATCCATGTAATTCATTTTAGTTCTTTCTTTTCTCTCACTCTTTCTCTCCTCATGTTTATCTCTGCACATCGCTTTCACTATTGCTCTTATAAATGTATTTACACCGAGTAAATTAAGCCTATACATACATACAGCACTACTATATTATGTAATTGATTTTGATACTTTCTTTTCTCTCACTCTCCTCATGTTTATGTATCTCTTTCTCTATTACTCTTATAAATGTATTTACACCGAGTAAAGCATACACATACAGCTCTAATGTATCATCACTTGTGTATATTATATATACTTACACAACGGGGACAGGGAAATGCGAAATATGAATTACAGCCATAATTATTATATGGCAATATGCGCTAATAATACTACTACAGTATACTATACTCATTCTACTTGAATCATACACCATGCATACTGATACACACACATTCTTATACTCATAAATTGAGTATAAATATTATTACGGGATTTCACCTTATATAATTATTCTCACTCACCAGTCACCCAATTTCTGAATGTACTTGCAGACAGCTTGACCTTCCCCTTCACATCACCGCTGTCTTTCCCAGGTTCGGAAGCCATGTTGTTGAATGATGAGAGACTCGTATGTAGTTTGGAGCAGACGACAGGAATATTAGTATTCAAGATAAGAGCAAAGATGTTTGATTTTATAGATGACACACACGACCTTAGATAGATATATGGCACCATTAGAGTGACGTCATAAACTTAGTAATGTTACAGTAGCTGTTTGCGATGATTTGCAAGGCTAAAGAGAGAAAGAGAAAGGTCTCATTCTAGTCAATGTTTACTCTTATACTACAGCCTGCATTATAATGGACGGGGTAGGAGTTGTATTGTACGATGCATGTAGAGTGAGATTGATAGTACGTGCATCTAGTGCACATGCATGACTGCATGCATCCATCTATACAGCGATAATAATAATAATATTCAGTTCTTGTATAGCGCATAATACGTTATGAAATAACATCTCTATGCGCTTCCAAATTCAGCTTTGGAAATTATTACCCTAGCTATAAAATTACATAAAGCGAAAGTGTTTGCGGGAGGGGAGGGACTACGGAGGTGGACGAGGAGTATACAGGGGAGGTCGAGGGGTATTGAGGGAAGGAAGAAGGTCGGTAGATCGAGAGACAAGATGGAAGGGAGCAGGGTGGATCCAGGATTGTCCAAACTGAGGGGGGGGGGGGGGGGGGGGAGTGGCGTGAAATCCACTAATTGCGAAGCCTTTATGGGGTCCAGGCCCGCCGGCCCGTGGTGCTTCATGGTGCATTCTGAGGAATTTCTGAATGTTGAGTAAACTGAACATTTTGTTTTTTGGGGGTGAAAGTGAAAGGTAAAAGGGGGCGTGCGCCCTCACGCCCCTCCCATGGAACCGCCACTGGGGAGGAAGGGGGACGGGAGGACAATGAGGGGAGAGGGAGCTTCATTTGACGAAAACAAATACGATTTTTATCACCGTGCATTTATGTAGCCAGAAGTTCAAAACGGGGTGAATAACTTTCCGATTTTTTAAATGTTTTTAAGACTGTGTTTTATTACGTTTGAAATAGAGAAATGCATATGCCAAATGCCAAATTTCAAAATGTGGAAATCATTGATTTGTGCTTATATTTCAGTATTGTAATTTTGTTAATGTTCGATATCCTTTCCGTGTATTTTGTTGTATCATAATTGTAATTAATGTTAGTATGCTTCTCCATATTAATTCATACATAAAGTCAACCCGCTTTTTCGGTGTTAGCTTAGGGAGTTGGGATTGGATTAGAACTAGATCAACACCTCGATGTATATAGGCCTTGAGGCCTACTCTTAATTGTGATTGATTATTTTTTTATTCGACAAGCTTCCAACATACAACAATATACAATAATAACAGATCAAAAATAAGTCAGCTTGAACAGGATGACCCACGAAAGCTCGAGAGCTTATTTCCAGTAGAGTCCCTTACAGACATGTATAAGAATTAATAAGTTAAAATAGTAATATTTACAGACAGATAAGGAAAATAAAAGAATTACTTATTAAAGATAATAATAATAATAACATTAAACTGATGATAGAAATGATAATAAGTACAAGAAGAAAAAGAAGAAGGAGAAGAAGAAAAAGAGGAGGAGGAAGAAGAGGCAAATAATGATGAATGTGTAGAATTTCTATAATGTACGAAAACATAAGTATATACAAAATGAAAAAGTATGAACCGGCAGAAGAATACAAATTTCAATCATAAAACATGTCATTCACTTCTCTTCTCTGACTGTCAAGTATTAGGTATTCCTTATTGTGATATTATTTCAAAAAAAGATATGGATTGAAAAAAGTTGATGGATGTTTGAACTTGTAATGACAGACTTATTAATCATTTTATATACTTTTTTGTTCTTTAGTGATGTGTCTAAATTGATATAAATCAATCTCCGTTGAAGTCTGTTCTGACACAAAAACTGGAACTTTTCAAATCTTATTCCGTTTATTGCAGTTATCGGTTGGTGGTTGTTATTTTTTACCTGACTGCTAAGAAAGCTTAAATGCTTGTAAGTAAGCAACCAGACGGCTGACGGATTAAGGTCCTCTCCGAGGGACCTGGTAATCAAATGAGGTCAAATTATAAGTTTTACAAGATAATAGAGTCAGACCATTAATATATAGCTCTATGAGTCAGATACACCACAGTCTTATTCTGAAACGCTGTGTTCAAATATAATAATACCGGAGCAGCCCCTTTTCTCTGACATGTAACTTTATGAATGACTGTGGGGTAGGTATAAAATCTGTGTCATGTTTCATAACCTGTTATCAACGACAACTACATTATAAACTAGTTAGCATAGCTACTGAAATCCTTGCATTTGATTGATTGCGAGTATATTTGTTATAGAAGTATGGAACTTGCTATTAAGGCCCTAGATACTACACCCTCTGCACGACCCCTTTCATTCCCTTAATACTGCACCCTTCCAGATGTTACCCTTCCTCAGCTTCCTCTTGTTATTCTGTTATACTAGTGTACTGCCCTCACTAGTCCTTTGCTGTTCAGTTAAATATTCATCATGGCCGCCAGGAGATGTCTACCTTTGGTAAGATTTGATTAATTTTTACATTTCACAATACAATGTTGAATATTTGTTGTTAAGAAATGATGAATAATTATATCATGTCAATACCCATGTGTTTTTCTCCATGCTAAAGAGAGTATATGATGCGAATAATTGGGAGTGAAAATGTGACTGCCGTGAAGCATCGCCCTTGTTGGGCGGCTGCTGTGTGAGTGCGGTGCACAGTACACGGCTGCCGGTGTTTGAGTTGGAATGGGAATCTCTCGGATCTAGTTGCCCGGTATGGTATAGACCACTGGTGGCCAACCTGCGGCCCGCGGGCCACATGCGGCCCGCGAGGTTTTCTGGTGCGGCCCGCGAAGCATTGTAAAAGTAATTATAAAAATAGCTCACTTAATGAAATGCGGCCCGCATATCAGCGATGAAATGGGGTAAAACATTTAGACACAGCTATCTCTATTTCCATAATTTGTTTTCATCATTCACAACATATTGACTCGTTACTTGGTTGATACACAACTCCTCAAATTTCCTCTCATTACATTACATTAACGACATTAACATCATTCGCCGTGTTATAGGGTTAATTTCAGTTTGTAATTTCCGCACGCAGTAACGTTTGAAAATTTTGTGAACAAATGGTGTGAATCTAGAAATATGTTTGAAATGCCATACTTGTCTTGAAACTTACAACCCTTTTCTCCCGAATTTTCTCATGAATCTTAATTGTAAACTGGATAGTCCCCTTCCCTCTCCCGCCCCCCCCCCCCCCCCCACTCAGTGTTATTTAGGGTACGCATATTATGCTCGTTCCCTCTTTTTGAAAGCACCCCCTATCTGACGACTGCCAACATTCCGAACCCCCCTTTCGCGGGCTTTTCGCGGGCTTTTCCTGCCTTAGAGACCCCCCTAAATCAGGAAAAATGCTCAATATACCCCCCTAAATTCGGAATAATTTCTCAGGAGTCAAAAGAGATGAGAGAAAAAACGAAAAAACACCCCCTTTTTAAAGAAATCTCCGGGTGAAAAGTCAAATACACCCCTTTTTTTACAATTCTCGGGCCGGACTTTGTCGCACGAAAAGTACCCCTTTACCGGACATTTTGGCAACACGCATGTGGTCATTCCGACTCCTGAGTGGGGGGGGGGGGGGGGGGGCGGGTTCCCTCTACACCGCGTTCAATGAGATGTACAGTGTACAACTAATAAAGTTAGGATATTCTTTCTGCTGTGTCCTTGATTTTGTATGAAATAACAACTACTATGGCATCGACTTCGAGATCTGCGAAGAAAAGAAAGTTTTTAATGAAGGAAGATTGGTCTCTGAAGTATTTCTTCATAGAAGAGAAAGGTAAACCACTTCGCCTCACTTGTCACCAGAGTATGTAATGAAGGTTAACAACATAGCAGAAAAGTGCAAGCCCCAGCCAGGAGTCACACTAAAAAAGTTAACCTGATTTTTCCCACTGATTTTGTTGTTTGCTTGGTTTTTGGGGGAAAATTGGAGGTGTCTACACGTATTGCATGGTGTGTGTGTGGGAGGGGGGGGGGGAGAAGACCACCTACGGCCCGCCAAGTTATGCCAATTGTTAGATGTGGCCCGCGAGCTTTAAAAGGTTGGCCACCCGTGGTATAGACAAACAAAAATCTATGATGGGGAGTCGTGTGTCTGCGCAACTATAATAATTGACTTAAGATATCCAAAGATTTTGTTTGTACTTTCGCTCCGCCAACGGGTTTTGCATGAACTAAACTATAAATTAAACCGTTTCGGGTAGGATTCTAATTTTTTGAGGAATGATTAGACTAGATCTAGATCTAGATCCTTTTGTAGTCTGCACCTTCACCTGCTGTCACAACACATCCCATCCCAGTATAGCTTGGAAAAGCTGCTTCAGGGATTACCTCATCAAGTAAGTAAGTAAGTAATTTCATTACCCAAGACTCGAGATCTCTTTGTAATCTTTGTAAGCTGGTAACTTATGGTCGTTTAATTCTCTTTCTTGTGTTCCGCAGGTTCGTCATTTCAGCACCTCATCAGTGGGTGCTCAAATGGTGAAGGTAAGTTATCAAAGATTTACAAATTACAATCATCATCATAATTCCATTTTCCATTGGGAGTTTTTTGTAGGGCCAACATCGTGTATCTTAAACTTTTTACTTTTAGTTTCTGAAGATACTTTAAAATAGATTCAGTCATTATTTCCAGTGATTGAAGGGGGTATGATATGACGTTTAACAATGTATCTTATTGATTTGTGTAATCCATCTGTTATCTGATTCTCTTTTTTTCATATTTAGCCATGAAAATTGACAACAACATTTCCACCATAATGACATAATGTTACATCCCAATCAGCAAAGTTGTACATGTCACACAATGATGAAGGATTACAAGACTGTTAGACTTAAATACACACAAGCTTCCATTCTACATTTAAAGTTTATTGCATGTGCATTGGACTTCAAAGTTGAATGCTATGGTATAATTTTAGAAATTATCCTGGTAACAGTGGTATTACATGTAGATCAATGTGGAAAATACAATTAATTATCTTCCTTTTAATACCCTTGCAGCCACCCATTCAGGTTTATGGCTTTGGTGGTCGCTATGCTACAGCCCTCTACTCAGCGGCTAGCAAACAGAAGACTCTGGACCAAGTAGATAAAGATATGGGTAGTGTTCAGGTATGTCATCTAGACTTGATTGTTAAAAGAATATTGGTACAACATGCATGAAACATAATAGGCATACGTTGTAATATAAAATCAAACTTTTCCTTTTATTCTTCTTAATCAATCTATTTGAATGTCTCTAATAGATTTTAGAGTATGATTCAATTGATCTTTATGTCTTCTGAAAATAATGATGATTGCTTCTTAAAGTGCTCTTACTAGGGTGTCTGAACGATTTTTCAATTTTCAATTTGGGATCGTTTTTCACCATTTTTGTTTGATATTTGAATTAAAAATGTAATCAGAATAATACATTTTAAATTTCAAGTCTCACCGATGTTTCTATCAAAAGATACAGCCCCTTCGAAACGCTGAAATATTCATAGCATTTTGCTCAGAATCGACGAAAAAGACGTACACGCAGAGTTATGTTGTTTTGCTAAATTTAGCCAAACAGCTGTATCGCGCGATATGCAAGCGTATGCATAGCGTACGCATGTCATGCGCAACTTGCAGCTTGAGCCACGCTGTCTCCGCGATATGTGCCATTGACTAGTATGGCTAGCCATTCGCGCCATAGAACCCGGAAGTGAATACACGTTATAGTCAATGGCAATATCGCGGAGACAACGTGCACGATATGTCTCCGCGATATTGCCATTGACTATAACGTTTTTTCACTTCCGGGGTTTATGGCGCGAACGGCTATCCATACTTTCATTCACTATACGCGCAGATGTTACGCGATGTAACCATGGTTTGGACTGAGTGGAGCTCACGCCTCCCTAATTAGCTGATTCCAAAAATGTGGGAAGGGAATTTTCAAACTGTTAGAACAAATGATCCCTTGGGGCTAGCAAAAAAAAAAGCACCTGGATATTATCCTTACGTCTAGCCCTGCTTAAGCCGCGGGGGCGCAGCTCAGGAAAGTGGCAAATTATGGAGCTAGGAGGCAAACAACATTTCAATCTCTGTTTTGACCCAAGATATTTTTAGAATTCTGGGGGTGGCCCCCTATGGGGAATATGGAGAAAAACCTGCTCTTTCATATGACACCTCATTTATTGAGTTTCACCTTCAGGATCATTTGTTATAAAGGTTTGAATTTCAAATTTTTTCATAAAATCATTGACCAATTTTGCATGGTCGCGCAATGCACGTAGACCACATAGGGATGCGTACAATCTCTATGGGAAGGGTTTTAGCACACAACATTGGGTGCGCGATCAGACACCCTACTCTTACAGAATACTTATCAGCGCTGATGCAACAAAAACATAGAATACATTTGAAATAAGAACATGATATACATATAGTAATTATTGATATATAATGATTGGGCATATATTCATGGCAATATTATAAAAGATATGATATTCTACATGTATGTGTGTGTGTTTGTGTAAGATTGGTCCCTCATTATTAAAACCAATATCATGCCACAGTCCACGCAAGATTTACGTGTAAGTTCTCACAACTGTTTTTGTCGTCTTTTCTTGCTTTCAGTCCCTAATGAAGCAGAGTGCCATCCTATCTGACTTCATGAAGAACCCCACCATCAACAAGAAGGCAAAGATCAGTAAGTTCAGACATCTGGAGTTCAGGTCATGCTATTGCATTGCATTGTGAAAGAAGCGGTGTGGAATCGATCAGAAAAAGTTGATCATCTAGCATATAAGTATTGGTGTGAACTGCAAGGTTCTGGAGTCATCAAAATGATAAGAATTTGGCTCAGTCTTGGTAAAGTATCAAGCACTGTGAACATAAAGGAAACATTTTTTCTCTGATGTTTTCCGCACTTGCATAATAACAATGATAGCGCTCACAAATCATTTTTCACCTCTCCCCAGAACTCAACCTTCTCTTTAACTACCATGTTAATGAACAATTATTTTAAGTGTTCATTCAAGATACATGTTCTTTATTAATGAAATATAAATTTCAGATGACATATATCAATAATTTTCAGGGAGAATACAAATTAGTTCTTATGCCAAGTTTATGAACAATTATTGTAAATGTTCATTCAAGATACATGTTCTGTATAAATGAAATCGCATGTATCAATAACTTTCAGGGAGAATACACATTAGTTCTAATGCCAAATGGTAACCTTTATCCGAACTGGTAAATTGTTCATCTAGGAGCAGGAAGGGAAGGGCTGAAGTAGTAGGTGAAATTTCATAACCCTTGGTTATAGGTATGGATACAGACAATTCTTTCAGCAGAGAAGTGCAATATGCTGGACTAAAACCAAACAATGTGATTTCTTTTCTGTAATGTAGGTGTAATATCTGATGTACTGAAGGGTGAGAAGATGGCTGAGTCGACGGTCAACTTCTTTGGCATGCTAGCTGAGAACGGTCGACTGAACAAGGTCAAGGAGATCTTTGTGGCTTGGACTAAGATCATGGCAGCGCACAAGGGAGAGATTATCTGCAAAGTCACAACAGCAAAGGTGAGTTAAAGCCCCACTGTACTACTTGTAGCTACTTGCTCCCTCTATATAGAAAACTTCCCCAATCTGTGCCTGTTGTTCCCCCATGATCCTCTTTTTCTTATGTTAATTGAGAGATGAGTTGATGAGATAGCCACATGTCAGTGACCTCACTGAGTGGTCAAATCCCTTCTGGCTGATCTAGTACAGACTAAGTCTGTGCACAACAGTGTAATGAGGTACCCGAGTACACTCCCAAGCTTACAAGCGAATACTCGAGTATTCGGACGCCATGTTTTTGGGGAATTTTGGGGAATTTTTTGGTAATCTTTTTGAATTTTTTGATTTTTTTTTGTTTTTGATTTTTTTTGTTTTTGATTTTTGATTTTTTTTTTGCCACCACCATACCACTGGAGCAGTATCCCACTCCGCCGAAAACGCATGCGATTTTACTTCGAGTTGCAGTTGAAGGCGCCGATTTAATAATAATAATAACAGTAAACAATACTGTTTTAAAAACCAAAGATGGCAGAATAATCCATTTTCCTCTGAGTCCAAACAGAAATCCAGACATATGGTCCCAGTTTCTGAGTGGTGAGTTTGACAGTGCTTGAGTTGGGAAACATTTTTACCGACGGTACCATGCCAGCGGCCGCCGCTCTCCCTGGCATGGGTAAGCGTCGGCCTGGACAGTTTTTTTTTTTTTTTGCGGCCTAATATTCGGGTACGAGAAATCGTACTCTAGTAGTTGTCAACAGTGCGGGTACTCGAGCATTCGACTACTCGTCGCAGCCCTAGTACAGACGGCCTTTAACATCATTGTTGGCTTATGTCAGCAATGTGCACAAATATCCACATGTGGAAGGTGCTGTATGTATGTTAGGTCTTTTAGAATGATCATTCCCAATGGCTTCATGGATAGATTTCTTTTTCCCTTTCAAAAAAGATTACTCACGGACCCCCTCCCCCCCCCCCCCCCCCCCCCGCCCCCCTGGAAAGGAAAAATAATGTCTATCACTGGTTTGCATGTGTTTTTAATCATTATGACCATGACAAAATTGTCTATCGAAGCCCTCGAAGGGGAATTCATATAAGGTTTGCTTGAAAAAAGCATGTAACATATTGTATCTCCTTTCTCGTCTATATCCATTTTCTTTCCATGAATAATGACAGAGCAATCCTTTTTTTTAAAGCTTCCCACCTTCCAAATCAAAGATGTTTTTGAATGGTCACATGATATCAATTGCTTATTTTACGTACAAGTACACATATACATGTACTGACGTATGCATCAATCGTTACTTCTGTTTTCATGTGGATTAAAGATAATGTATTGATAATTTCATGTATTGATAATTGAATAAATTGATAATTGAATGTATTGATAATGGAATGTATTCATAATTGAATGTATTGATACAGTCAAACCTGTCTATAGCGACCACCCAAGGGAAACACAACAAGTGGCCTTTGTAGACAGGTTCCTTTAGTACATGATACAATGAGAAACCATTTTCAAGGGAAACAACAAATGTGGCCTTTGTAGACAGGTGGTCACTATAGCAGGTTTGACTGTAATTGAATGTATTCTTAATTAAATGTATTGATAATTGAATGTATCTTACCCAATGCTTATTTCATTGTAGACATTGGATGCAAGTCAACAGAAGCAGGTCCAAGAAGCTCTCAAGGCTTTCATCAAGAAGGATGAATCATTGCAGCTCAACCTCACTGTAAGTACTCGCTCACATGCATGTTGTAACAGCAGTCAGGCGTTAACTAAAAAAAAATGTTGTATTGCCCTTTGCGAGCGAACCAAAAAAATTATGAAATCTACAGCTGCCTTTTAATTAAAACAAAATTCCACCCTTTTTTAAAGATTTTTTTTTTTAATGAATACAAAAATATGTATTAAAAAAAAACTGATAAATATCAGCCCAAAGAGGGAGGGAAAAAAAAAATTGTCCGACCGATCCATGTTTTGGCATCTAAAGGGCAATAAAACATCTTTTTTTTTAAGGCCTAATGCATTTGTTCACTGTTTCCTTGGGTTCGAGGATCAATGGGATTTGAGTCATGAGTTGGACTTGTGTACTAAATTATTGCTATTTTCACAAGGAATACACTTTAGTAACCTACATTGGTGGATTTTAATCTATAATTTCCCACTCCCCATTAACATATATTCAATATGATTACAGCAAATGTTATTTATGAGCCCACAGTATGGTTGATGACTTAACATGTTCTTTTAAAGATCTTTAAAATAAAAAATAAAAAAATGGTGGGGGAGTGGTAATTTAGGTAATACTTAATCCACCTTTCCAAAATGATAGCAATATGGGAGAACCAGTTTACATTTCATTTGGAGATCTATTGATTTCATTCAATCCAACTATGATAGCTTCATTAGAAGATCCAGCCCTGATAGGTTTGAGCTTTCCCTCATGCATGAAATATGAATTGAAACTAGTTGATTTGATTTATCTATTTCTGCAATAGTTACCTAGTTACACCGGTGTGTTGGCTCAGTCAGTAGAGCATCCGCCTCACAAACCTCGGGAGGTCATGGATTCGAACCATGGCTGCGTCATACCAAAGACGATAAAAGACGGGAGTTGCTGCTACATGTACTTTGTTTGGCGTTCAACAATAAGGGATAGAGCAACGTTGATCTGGCGCTGCTCAGTGGCTGCCGGGCTCACGATCAATTGGGCAAAAAGAAATTCCATTTTCGGTTTAACTTCATAAAATTTGGAGTGGACTTTAAAAGATTATTATTATTACACTAATTATTTTATCCCCAATCCTCTTTGTTTGATTGCAGGTGGACCCAGCATTGATCGGAGGGATGATTGTAGAGGTCGGTGATAAGTACGTTGACATGTCAACCGCATCCAAAGTCAGGAACCTCACAGACCTCATCAAAGAAACAGCATAACCTGTAACCTGGCTTTCAACCCCTGTACATGATTATTAGAGAGTTTATAGTGATAAAGTGTGTATTCCAGGTACGCAATGTGGGATGACGTTGCTTGGGGCGGATGTTCTACTCCATGAACGAAATGGGAAATTTAGAGCAGTTTAATACCTGCAACAATTGAACATGTGTTCCCATGTACTTCCTTGGTATATTAAATTTACCAAGCAAGAATACAGGACCTTTAAAGCACCCAATTCCAAATTACATAAGAGTCTTTAAGAAGACTCATATTGATGTTTTGTGGATCACAATATATTTGATATTAGCTTTGATGTGTATGTATTCACATACAGATATCTTTTCAATTATCACCCTTTGATCTCATGCAGCAGTTTCGATTGGAGATTTATTTATGTCACTGTAACACTTTGCCACTATGACATGATGTGGGATATTTAAAGAGCTTTGCTGGAATTATCCCATTATTTCTTTGTGTATCTTTGAATAGAGAATGTAATAAATACAATAAACATTTGATGAATATGATGCTTGATTTTGTTGATTTTGATTTTTAAAATATTTTGTGAATTACTGAAACACTGCAAAGTAATGTATATGGAGGAAGAATCATTACATTGAAGGAAATTGGGCACGAAGTAAAGAATGGCCTTCAGACAGAGGCTGCTATCTGTAAACAAATCATATACATGTAGATCTAGTGTTGTGATAAATACCATTGGCAATTCAGCATTTATTTTGCATGTTAGAGGTGATGTGATGCAGACGTCTAATGCTAGCATTGACTCGGGGAGAAACACAGAGTTAGAAAAGATAAAGAGGGGAGTAAGTGAGAGAGAGAGAGAGTAAAAGAGGGGGGGGGGGGTGGGAGAAAGAGAGAGAAGCAGCAAGAGGGGGAGGGAGAAAGAAGCAGACAAAGTGAGAGAGATGAGTGTGAAAAGCTGATATAGAATGACAGAAAAAGAGAGGGAGAGAGAGAGAAGTAAGAAAGAAATAAAAAGAGACAGACGGGCGGAAGTTGACAGAGGAATACCTTCCTGTCCCCTCCCTTGCGTCTTACTTTTTCAGTAGAAAGAAAATGCTGCAACACAAATGAATTTACAACACGTATTGCAAAGTCTAAATTCTACAGTTTGGATGAAAAACAAGCTGCAATATAACATTCTGCAGTTTGGATAAATAACAAGCTGCAATATTCAATTCAGTCCATATTTATTTCATTTCCAACAGAATTTGAAAGATAAACAATATAAATGATTTGCAATTCCAAGGTCTAACCTTCTGCAGTTTGGATAAAAAATAAGCTGCAATATCAATAGTTGCAATTCCAAAGTCTAATATTCACTAGTTTGCTTGACCTTTAGATAATCATAAGGTAGCATAGACATCATGGAGGGATGCAAACCCTGTCTAACATACGTCGCAGGTCGAGGATTTGGTGAACCTATTCGCCTGGCCTTCTCTGCAGCGGGAATCGAAGTAAGTGCCGTAGCATCAGACAGCCTTTATTCATTAATGCACTTTTATAATCGACTGATTATCTAGCTCT
>JAVYIG010012890.1:0-50625 GCA_035222895.1 Strongylocentrotus droebachiensis | reverse complement strand
TGTCAAAGAGATAAAATAGCCGCCTTATCATTTATTTCATCTTTCTTGTAAAATAAGATTGGCGTTGGCATTAAACTATTTTCTATTCCTTGACTATTCAGTGACTTTAAAGATGCATTTGACTTAAAAGAGAAAGAAAGAACTAGACAGTGAGTAGTACAGGAAGAAATATACAGATAGACAAAATAGGAAAGGAGACAGCAAGGAATGAGTGAGAGACAGTGAGCGACGGAGAGAGATTGGGAAAACTGCATGAAGAGGGAGAGAGAGATGAAAGAAAATTGAAAGAGAGGGGGGAGAATGAAGGAAAAACCCGGAGAGGGAGAGAGATAGAGAAAGAAATAAGCGGCTGAGTGAGAGAGAGAGAGAGAGAGGGGGGGGGGGGTTAAGAGGCGTAGTGATTACCTTTTCAACTCTTACACATAGATAAACATAGAGAGAGAGAGATGAAGAGAGAAAGGAGGAGAGAGAGAGAGGGAGGGGAAAATGAAGAACCAACCCAGAGGGAAATTGGAAAGAAATACACGGTTGAGAGGAGGAGGGGGGGGGGGGGGGGTGTAAGAACTCCCTTTTCAACTCTTACACCTGCCAATTCTACTTGTATTCTATTCCTTTACAATGACTTACAAACATTGTGCCTATTTCACAATGCCTGACTCATTTGATAGTCTGATTTCTTGCCTCTTTCACTTTTGCATCTCATGGAAGTCTCCTATTGTTAACAACATTCCTCTTCTGGCTTAGAAATTCTTGGCTACTATGGTTTGTTTTGGTCACCAGCCAATCACTGTGCTTCCAGACCATGCTTTCTAGAGAGGACTTTCCCCTAGCTTCATTACACTATGAACATGGCGGACATAGAAAGCGGACAAAATATACAGTTCCTCAGGTAGACAAAGGAACATCCCTTCACTGCTATTATGTAAAAAGGTGAATATGCATGTGACACCTGTTCTACACATTTTTACATAATAGCAGTGAAGAGATGTTCATTTGTCTACCTGAGGAACTGTATATTTTGTCCACTTTCTTTGTCAGTCATGTTCATAGTGTTACCTTTCAAGTTCTAGTAGCTCCTCTTGAGAGTACCATGTTTTTTACAACGCAGTCATTCAACTTTTCTGTACCAACCCTGCCCATCTATTGAATGGTTCTCTGCCACTCACTCGTGTATGAGATTGTCTATAGAACAGCCAAATAGGATGCTGCAACTTTGAATAAATGGAATTTGAAGTTGACCTTAAACTTTGATCCTGATTTTAGATGTTCCATTTATCTATTTTCCTCAAATTTGTTTCGTCTCTAAGGATCTTCCTTGATTCAAGGACCTGAATACTGAACCAAGATGGCACCTATTCTGTTGGAAAACGTGATTCTACCAGCCGGTGTGTCCTTAATGCATGCATGGCAATTAGGTGAGTAAAACATTTTATTGCACCAGAGGTCTTCTTGAGTTCTGGGCCAATATAAGTATGTCAATCACTTTTTGGATTAGGTAAAATATTTAGCAAACTTAACTTCTGAGTGATATTAGTATCTTAATTTGTTGAGTTCTGGGATTTGCTATGTGATGTCACAATGGCCATCAGTAAATATTTTGGCCTGAAGTTGGTTTACTAAAGCAAAATACTGATATGATCCGAATAAGACTTTAGCCATCACCTCGTCATGCAAATAAAAAAAATCTTAAAGCATGGTTGGAGGCAGGACAAGCTTAGTGGATATGGAGAAAGTAGTTTGATTTTTTAGTTGTATACTGAATTTTAATAATGGTTTTATTTTCTTTTATTTTACCATATTACTGAATGTCTTCATTTCAAATTGCCTATTTTACATTGTACTATTTGCATGTATTTTATATATTGCATTTTATTTGTAAATTCAAGATGTGTCGCTTTTAGCTGTGACTTTGAATTTTATCAATAAACCTTATCAATTCAATAAGGAGATGTTTGATGTTTCATTTGCCATTGATCACAGAACTATAATAAAGAGCTAAAATATCAAATTTATAACGTCTAAATACCTTGCGATATGAGGATAGTTGTAGTGTGTACCTAGCTTGTTTTCAACTTTTCTACATTTCTACATTTCAAAGGAGTATATGGACATATTTATGAAAATATTTAGTTATTTTTGTCATGATCATGTGCATACCTCTCTCTAAATGGATTTAAAGAAAACACAATAGCAAAAGAAATTCAAATGCTCCTATGACTTTGAAAAAAAATCCAGTAATTATTTTTGAATATTTTAATATAGAAAGACCACCCCGCCCCCCCCCCTCCCTTGGAGACACAGTAGTGGTCTCTATATAAGCTGGTATTTTTATATGTTACCTTCAATGCAATGCTTCAATGAGAAGTATCATTTCATGACCCCAAAAATATTGTGATCTTTATATATATAGGTGCTCATGGAACAGGTATGATATATATTTCTCCCTCCTGTTTAGTAGTACCCGGTATGTGAATGTTGGTATTAAGATCACTACACTTTTTTTTTACAGCATCATTTGCTCGTCAAACTGGCCAAGCAAGGAGAAAGTTTGACGTCCCATACCCAGCCATCACAGGAGATGAGAGGTTCATGCGCTACTTCAGAGCACAGTAAGATAATTACTATCACCTTTTTTTTTAAATGTGTAAAAATCTAACAACACCATACCTACCAATTTTGGGCTATAAATGGTTATTGTGCACCGAACCAAAGTTGGACTGTGAACAGGCCTTTCTTTAAGCACAAGTGTGTCGACTAGCTTCACATGTATATTGATTGAGAGTGTACTTCAGCTTGGAGTATATATTTTGAGTTCATATCTTGAATATAAATTGTTCACTTCTTTCTGTTGACCTTGTGTATTTTTGAAGCACCAAGGAGGGTCAAAGATTGAAATGTCTGGAACTGTTTGCACTGATTAGATCAAGCACCTTTTTTAGTTCTATAAACTTTTCACTTATCAATACATTCTTGCAGTCCTTGTGTATTTTTGAAGGACACAGGATGGACAAAGGTTAAAATGTCTGAAATGTTTGCACTCTTTAAATCAAGCTCCTAGTTTAGTTCTATAGACTTTTCACTTATAATGTTATTCCTTTTAAAAGATCAGAGGAATATTATGATTAATAATAATGAATTAAATAAAGACGAATGGATCTTCTTATGCCTCCGCCCATTATTTTTCCGGGTTCACCGTCTGTCCCGCTTTTCGTCCATTCCGAGGGCATTGCAGTTGAATACATTTTTGCAATTACTTTGGGTTACCCCCTGAAATTCTGTATTTTGACTGTCCAGACTACAATGAGATTCTACATGGATCAATGTAAGGAGTGTATTTGTCTGCCAACTGTTGGAAGGGTGTTTAATCATCAGCAGTGTTGAATTATTAGCGATGTTTAATCATCAGCAGTGTTAAATCATTAGCGGTGTTAAAGCCCTCTGGCCCTCAGCATATGATATGTACAGTAGGCTTGAGTCGGTACGGTCGATCACACCGGGACCCGACCGTTGCCGTCGGGTCCCGGTTTCGTTTTTTGAGAACCGACGCTCCGAAAAAAATAAAGAAATATGTAAGAAAGTGCAGTTTTGCACACCACTAAAATCAATCCACCTTAAAACTTAAGTATTTAATTGTTACCAATCATATTCTAGCTCATCCTGAATCAATTCGAACTGCTGATATAAATTGCAAAGCAGTTCGCCCCATGGGGTTGTTTTTGCCAGCTACTAGCCAGCTACTGTACTGGCCGGGTCTCTCGGCAGGATTAATAAATCAGGTTGAAAGAAACATTAATGTTTGAATAATAAAACGGCTTTCTAAAAAGCGCTTCTTTACAACATACCGATCGAATAATTTTTAAAAGACAAAATATATATTTTTTCTTTGATTTTGAACACCGCATGCTTCTTTTAAAAGCTGAAAATTACTTGGTAATCACAAGAAGTTTCGATACGGATAGTTGTTGCAAGGCAAGTTAAGACAATGTTGTCTTTATATTTTTGCTCGAGTTTTTTTACTTTGAGAGTCACGATAATGGCACTAAACATCGCCAATCATGGATGAAAATAATGTCAAATGGAAGAATATACCAATCTGTGTCGAGGTATGCATGTGTTGATTTATTTATACTGATAAAAAAGGTCACTTTTAAGGGACATACTGATGATATGCGCTTTTTATAGAGGCAAGTGACAAATCCTGCGAGCTGATTTCGGGACACCGGGTCCCGATCGGTGCAAGGCCGTCGGGACCCGGTTTATGAAAATCCCGACATGACTCAGGCCTAATGTACAGTCCACTTGTATTTTTGTATTTTTTAAGGAGGGGAAAACATTTGGCCCCTGCCCTACTCCCCCAACCCCTCTATATAAAACCCAAGTGGCATACCTAAAGTACACAACTCAAAGATTATGCTTCCCCACACACTTTTTTTATGTGATGACCTCTTTTTGTGATTGTCAGAATATTGGTGTCCCCTCTTCTAACAAAATCCTGGTTCCCCTTATTCCATTGTTTCACCATGTTTCACCAACAGAGCGAATACAATAGAGTTTGCACCCATCTTTTACCCCCTCTTATGGTCTGCTGCCCTCTTTTGTCATCCAGGTAAGATTAGTAAAATATAATTCTTTTGTGCGTTTGTCATAAACATTTTAAAGATAAAGTTGAGTTCTGGTCATGCGATTGCATTCTGAAAGAAACGTTGTGGAATCGATCAGAAAAGGTTGATCATCTAGCATATATACAAGTAGGTATTGGTGTGTACTGCAATGTTCTGGAATCATCAAAATGATAAGAAATTTGGCCCAGTCTTGGTAAATTTACAAGCACTGTACACAGAAAGATGTATGGGACTACACAAACATGTGGCATAAAAATCTCTCCTGATTTGTATGATGCTACATGTCATATTTAGAATATTAAGGCATTTGAAAAGCCATGCTTTTCAGAGAACATGTTATACATGTATCTGATGTTCTTCCACACTTGCATAAAGCTATGGTCACAAATCAGAGCAGCGACTGACCGATCAGTAGCCTGCTCGGTCGCTGCTGGAATTTAGGCATCGCCCAGCGATTAGGTCGGTGCCGGGCGGCGACCGCCCAGGCACCGAGCGTATTTTGGGCGGCAAGTGAAAAGTGAGCAGGCGCCGCCCAAATTTTAACTCCGCGCTAAAACTTCAGCGGCGACCGAGCGATGCCCTAAAATCGAGCGGTGCCTGGGCGGCCGCCGCTCGGTGGCCGGGCAGCCGCCGGGCAGAATTGGTTAAAAACTCGCTGCTCGGCCGCCGAGCAGGCTACTTTTGGGTAATGTGACCATAGCATAATACAATGATAACGCTCACAAATTATTTTTAACATCTTCCCAGAACTCAACCCTCTCTTTAAACGACACAAATTTTATTTTGGACTGATATAAAGGCACTGAGACTGAAGATTGGTTAATGAACTTTGAAGTTTGGTATCCAGTAGTAATGTTCATATGAATATGAAGGAAGATGCTATATAATTAAACAAAACATGTTTCAAAAAGTATGTATGTGGTGGTACTGTAATTGATGTTGATAATGAAGATGTAATTATTTTGTCTGTATTTATATATTTATATATTTATGTACATGTATAGCACCTTTAAATGTCCGAAGGCAAATTTTATGTATTTTTTACATGACAATAAATTATCTTGAATCTTGATCTTGAATCTTGATTGATTATGATTAATCTTTTCCTTATTTAGATATTTCTTTTAGTTCATGAATTAGTAGTTATCTGTAATTTTGTTGTTTTATTATTGTAAAGTGCATTGATACTTTCTCCGAAGATGAAATGCGCTATAGGAGCCAAGGTTATTATTATTATTATCACTGTGAGGGTTAATCTCTTTGACATTGAAATAAAAAGCAATTCATGTGGGTACACACAAAATGCCTACACTGCACACATGTCTACTGAGCGTAATCCTGCAACTTTTGTGAATAAACAGCAAACTAAATACATCAAATTACTTACTTTACTTTAATCCATCAATGTTGATAGGACAGCCTGTTCATCGATTGATTATGTTTCTTTACATCAATACTTCAATTTGTTGCGACTTCGTGTCTCGGTGTGTGTGTGTGGAGGGTGGAATAGTTCTGCACTCTACTTGTAGTTATATACTGAAGGTGATTTTTTTTCCAATGGTTATCTAGTTTGTTTTGGAAGGAATTTACGGATGAAGCATTGACCACTTCTTCAGATAGGTTATTCCATGTGTCCATTACTGAGTCTGATGTCAAGATGTGCAAGTTTCGTCTCTAGTTTGAGTGTAAGTCCTCATATTCTGTGTTCCTTGCATAAATTTAGTAGATCTGTCTGAGTGGTGTATAGGCCATGGAGGTACTTGTAAACATCGATCATATCTCCTCTCTTTCTGCGATGGGCAAGAGACGGTAGCTTCAGGTATCTCAGACGTGTTTTGTATGGTTGATTCTTCAAAATAGGTACCATCTTTGTAGCTCTTTTTTTGATGCTTTCAGGTCTCTTCTGTTCACCTATCTTGTATGGTGACCATACAGCTTGTCCGTACTCCAAGACGGACCTTACACGGCATGTACGTGTACGAGAGTTTGTAAGTGTCCTTGTCGATGTTTGTGAACGATCTTCGTTTTACCCCCAGTGGCCTGTTGGACCCAAGTCCAACAGGCCACTGGGGGTATTTGAAGGTCAGCTTAGAATCAACAAGCACACCAAGATCCCTTTCCACTTTAGATTCTTTCAGGATTATAGTTTCATTGCAAATTCTTCATGCAATATTCATAACTTGAGGGGGACCTACCACTTTTCAACACAATACACTTTTTTGGGTTGAATCTAAGCTGCCATATATCTGACCATTCCTGCATCTTCATCAGATTATCATGCAATTTCTGGGAATCTTTGTAGGTATCACATCTGGCATACAGTTTTGTGTCGTCTGCAAAAAGCTTAATTCTGGACTCTATGACATCAGGAAGGTCATTTATGTAGGAATAACAGCGGCCCGAGTAAACTCTCTTGCGGAATTCCACTCAGCACTGATGACCATTCGGACCGTTGACCTTTCACTACTACACGCTGTCTCCTTCCAACTAAGAATGCTCTTCTAAGATATGTGTCCAGTCGTTGAGTACTTCCAACAGATGAGTGGTACAGGAGCGACCAGCAACGAAGCCATTTTGGTGTGCAGACAACATCTCATTTGTTGACAGGTGTTTGATGATGTGCTTTCTCATCATGCACTCAAATATCTTGCACACAACACATGTGATACTCACTGGTCTATAGTTTCTGCTTTCTTGCTTGTTTCCTTTTTTGAAAATGGGCGTAACATTAGCTGATTTTCAGTCCAGGGGTAATTCTCCCTTTATGAAGTGATTCAACCACTTCATTGTCTGCTTTCTTTTCCATTTTCTACAATAGACTTTTGAAGTTAGTTGTTAATAACTCGAGAGCTCTGTACTCCACTGGATTGTGGATTTGCAAAGCTTTTTTTTCTCAGTCTTAGTATATGGTAGGCATTTGAAGCACATGCATCCTTGGCAAGAGCTACAATGTAGCATGTCAATTTTACGCCTTGCCTCATTATACTGTAGATAGTTATGCATGGTCCAATACATGGAGTTTGAGTTTAGTTGAACTGTGTCGTGACTACTATCAATCCCACTGTCCACCAAAATTACATCTGCGAAGATTCTTAACATTTACAATAAAGAATGGTGACAAATTCATGTTGTATCGTCCCTAGGAGCCAAAAGGGCGTTAAGTCTATGAATTCACGACATTCTAGCTCAAAACATACAATTGTCTGAAAGTCACCATTTGGTAAAAGAAAACCCATAAAAGTGACAACCCATCAGTTCCCTGTGTGTTTTCTTAATTATTTCCTTAATTATCCCCTCGCCTAGCCTAGTAATATAATAGTATAGTCCAATGGAGGTAACTTCACAAACCTGTACATGTATATCTTGAAACTGATCAATTCAAATGTTCAATGGGTCTAATTTACTTTCCTTGTCCTGCATGGTGGTGTTTTTTCTCTCCAGTCCCAGCAGCCCTCGTTGGACTGGTGTACCTGTATGGTCGTAGCCAGTACTTCAAGGGATATGTCAAGGAGGTCAAAGGAAGGTAAGTTCCCTTCAGAAATGTTTGTTCCTCAAATTGGTAAAATGGATATTAATGTGTATTAATCACCTACAAAAAATGAATAGGGAGGATGAAGAAAATAATGAATAACATAAAATACTGTGCACTACGCCCAAGCTGGACTTGGGTTGTATGTGGACGCATACTGGTGTGTAGAGTAGACTACCGAAGGTGGTGCTGGAGACATTATGTTATCGGGTAGTTTGTCCGTCCCGCTTTCTCGTTAACGTAATATCTCAAGAACCACTTGAGATATGAGCTTCATACTTGATGATAGCATGAAGCTAATCTGATTAGATTTTGAAGTAACCAGGTCAACATTATAGTGATATCTTAAGAAACACTAGAGATACAAAGCTCAAACTTGGTGATAATATTTTACTGTATGTATCACCATAGGAAGATGATCTGATCAGATTTTGGGGTTCAAAGGTCACAGAGATTAGTTTCTGGAATTGCAGGAAATTACAGGATTTAGCCTAATTGCTATTCGATATCTTAAGAACCACAAGAGATAGGCTTTTTGTATTTATCGTGATATGTCAGAAATCTATATATTTCCTATACTGAATTTAGGGTGGAGGCATATAGGAGATGCAGTCACATTTTCAAAAAATCTAAATATTTTGTTTGTATCTAGAACAAGCATCAGCTCCCGATTATGAAATTAAATTATTGACAGTTAATCCCAAAATCAAAATCATATAAATTTTGTTCCCATTACATATATGGATGTTGCCCGCTTTACTTCTTTGTTTTGTAGATAGTGATTACCATTTGTTTATGAAAACATTAATCAAGAAATATTGAAAATTGTTAAAGGTTCTAATGATTTTATATGTACATATACTGAGCTATTGATATCAAGCGTGTAGCCCATCATGTCTATGTTTTCTGTACTTTCTCCGAACAGACTCTATGGTTTTGGTGTCTGCGTAAATGCCATAAAGCTTCTCATGGGAATGTCTGTAGGCGGTATAGCCCACTTCGCTCTCATTACCTACGCTGGTGTCGACGTGAAACAGATGGTCATGGCCAGACTGAATTTATAATCTGAAACTTGGACTTCACCCAACAGAGCAGGCACTACCAAAGGCTACATAGTACTTCTGGGTCATTCCTTTAAGTTGGGGCAAAAATTATGGCGTTGTCCGTGTAATGTTGGTATGACATCTTTTACTACACATGGAAGATAAATTTTATATGTAATGAAAGTGCCCTTCCAGAATCACAATGTTAGTTTGAAATCTTATCATATATCAATGTGGAATTTGATTTACTACAGGCAAAAAAAAAAAAAAAAGACCTATAAATTATTGCTCCTACTATGACTAAAATTGAAATATGTAATTTACTATGTGGCTTCTGATTATGAAGAAACTGATTTTTTGAAATTTTTGAAAATTTCATGGACTATTCATGTACATAATATGCTGCCAAGGATTGAGAAATTTGTCTATTTTATGCCATTTCTTTAATGTTAATGCAGTTCTTGTCTATGCATTCCTCAATCTACTTTGTATATAACCAGTTCAAAGTGACAACTCAAAGTGCTAAAATTGTTATTTGTGGAGATAATAGTAATGGCCCACCTTCATGAAATTTAATAATAAGGGTCAGTGGTGGCATGTGTTTCAAGAGAAGGTTGAGTTCTGGGAAAGAAGTTGTGAGCTACCTTCCTATCATTAACAAAAAAATGTCCTCATATTTGAAATAAGACAAGTAATTACCTCCAGAATCCAGTTTCTTTCATGATGCAATCGCATGACCAGGGGAGTGTTTCACAAAGATCCTAAGTAGAACTTAACACTAAGTTGGACTTAAAAAGTATGGACAGCCATTGAAGCCTTAAATTGAAATATATTCAAAAGCAAAAATTGGAATATTTTAGACTTTTCATCAATTCCTCACCAAGAACATGAAATCTCCCATGATAATAGAAAATATGAATGATTTGAATCAACATTTTATGCCTTCTGAAAAAAAATTACAAAATATTTTCAAGGATGCTAATGGCTTCCCATGAATTTTAAGTCCAACTTAGAGATAAGTTCAACTTAGGATCTTTGTGAAACACCCCCCAGAACTCAATTTTATGTTTTATAAACATTCATTTAATGTACATATACTTTAATTGGATCTTCGTGAGTTGTGTCCATTTCATATAGAATTGGTAGATTTTGATTTCAAACTGGGACACCCATTGAGACACTGCTGGTTTGCCTTTATGAAAGTTATGTATTTATGCACCAGATGTACATTCAAGAGGAGGAACATAAGGACATTGGTAGTGAATATTTTAAAATGCATAAAGATATAAGGCAATGAAATACTACATATTAGACACTGATATTCCTTTTTAGAATTTTATTGTTGGATCATGAAGTGTTCTATTCTACAAATGTACAAATGTTTCACATTCATTAGAATTTACACATTTACAGATACCATGAATATACACTAGACATGCAATGCTTGAAAGTTTGAGATGAAATCATATCCATTTTCAATTTGAAAAGCATCGGATCAAAGATGTATTAATTCTGTAATGATACGAGTTAAATGTATGTACAAAATTGTAAAATCCAGTCAGACAAAATAATGGATACATGCTGTAATATAAACTTCTGTAATCATCGATTTAATAATTGTTAATGAGGTTGAAGGATATACAATTTATTTGGACCATGTTTTATTGTAATAAGTACATGTGTATAATCAAAGATAATCGTTAAACAAACCACTGACCTCTAGAGGTCAGTTTACGCATAAATTAAGATGGCGCCCATGCAAATAATGATATGGTTTGTTGATCCGTTGGACTTTATGATGTACGTTGTTAATACCTTGATAATAAAGAATTCTTATTGAAATTCCTTGTTTTAGTATTTCTGTCTCTTACACCTTATACCATTAGAGAAAATGAGCCAGGAATAGTGTTTTTTTGCCTTTGTTGTTGGAATGGACTAGTTTAATACAGTTATGAAAATGCAAGCATTATTTCAAGCAAACAGAAATATTCCTGGCTCTTTTTTCCCCGATTTAGGTGTCGTCGTATGAAAGGGCAGAAAATGAATTTTCTAAAAATGTGAATTGCTTCAAATTGTTTTTAATCACTCTAAGCTTTACAAATTTGTGTAATTTATTAATCATAATTTAAGTTATGATAAAACATCTATAATTCTTGGTTTCATTTTTTCTGGGTCGCAATGTATATGAATGGTACAAGTTCCTTTGGGGTCTAAAAGCTTAAATAACAGTTCATTTATATTGCACATAACAAGGTGCATATGTACAATCACCTTCAACTGATTCACTGATTTTATCGTTTAAGTATACATATGTAACAAAAAGTTCATTATGACATTAGTCACATATAAATAAATACTATTACATTAATTTGGATACATGAATATAAATCATACTCATACTCACTAATATTATTACAAGCACAAATTCTCTGAAATAACTATCAATAACTGCAATTAATTTGATGCCGAAAATGCTTTAAAAAAAAAAAAAGGAACATAATTTCTTGCTTAAACAGTAGATGAACTAGAAGATTGAGGTTCTGTAAGAAACTAAGTTCTGTATTCACTTTTGATAGAGATCGAGCTCAAAGAATTCTACGGACCTAAATTTTCTTCTCGGTTTATGATTACAATACAATACAATACAAAGAAGGAACCTACATGGACACATTAACATGATCGGATGGATAATGTCATCGTTGGTGCAAAGATTAAGAACCCCTGGGTGCAACTAGGGCATGTCTGGCTTAGCAATTACTATAAATAATGGAAGATGTATACGGTATGGTATTAAATACCGTTAGTTGATACCTCAAACTCCGATTAAACAACTTCTATTAAAGATATAAATTGTCTTTTCACAATAAGTGAATCTCCAAATGACTAGGTTTGTATTTTTTTCTATAAAGGCATTACTCATTTACATCACAAAGCTTGGATATGACATATATGACAAAATTAAAAGTAGAAATCTTAAAAGTCTCGCACATATTACAAGATAGTGTCATAAAGAACCTAAGACGCTAGTTTGCACACGTGTACAACTTCGCTGGAGCATAACGAAATATGGAAAAGTTTATGTACAAGTTTGCAATTTGCTTGCATTGCCTCATAAGATAGAAAATTGGGGTAGCATTTTGGATAAACCCCTTTCCTCACCTTTAATAATGATCTAAAGACTACTCTCTTTGTTTCCATCAAGAGGTACAATATCTTCAAACCTGCATAAGAGCCAAGCTGATGTAGTTTGGCTACTTGTCTAAGAGGACAGTAGTCCTAGTTCCCATAAACGGTATTTCTTACTCGAGTCTACATATGCCTGTTGCACACACATAATTATTTCCATAGGGCAATCATTCAACAGCATTTTAGCATTTACATATGCCAGAAAGGCCAATTTCAAACACAAACTGCCAGATTTGCCCCAACATCTACTTCAATGGAACAATGCACAAACCAGTACCGGGTAAAGGCTCATGGAATGAAACACTGTTTACTGTGGCACGTATTCTTTTGAATTGAACAACAGGTCTTCGTAACAGCTTTCTGTTCCCTAAAGGACTTAATATATTCTGAAGGTAAAACCTGAGACATGGTACAAATGATACACACAAATAATCTGAACAAGAAGATGTATGGCTTTAGCTTTTCTATACATGAACAGAGACTGTGAAAAGAGCTTATCGCTGAAGTACAAGGACAAGTTGAAACCAGTTGTACGACAGTTTCTCCCGCCACAATTGCTCAGTGGTCATTTTCTAACAGTAAGTGAATTCCTCACTTTAACCCTGGTCCCATAATTATATGTATCCTTAACCCTTAGCATGAAACAAAACTAAACCCAATCACAACCGTGAAGCCCTATACAATCAAAACCTGTCTATAGCAACCATCCAAGGGAAACACAAAAAGTGGCCTTTAATTGTAGACAGGTTCCTTCAGTGCATGTTTCAATGAGAAACCATTTACAAGGGAAACAACAAATGTGGTCTTTGTAAACAGGTGGTCACTAAAGCAGGTTTGACTGTACCCTAAACAAATTAAGCCAGGAGCAAATGCTGCTTGAGCATGTGTTGGATCAACCCTAACCCCTCAAGCATTAACAGGACTTGTGATCTTGGGGGGTGAGGCCGTTCCACCTGGAGTGGACTGGAGTCCTAGATCCCTGGCCTCAATCTCCTTCTGTAGCTCCTCCACCTGTCGCTGGAGCTGGGTTCTCAGCTCCAGGAGCTCCTTGTTCCTCTGGTGTACTGGCTCCTGTATCAGTGGGAATATGGAGAGGGAAAAAAGACAATTAACATACAGCAATCTATTGGGGTAATATAAAGATATTTCATTGAAGTCATGATCATTAGCAGAATTCATTCAATTAATGCTACAGCTCCAAATTCATCAACAATACAAGTACATTCTAATGTATTTACCAAAATCATTATCAAATTTCACCTTGCCAAATGTAATTATTAGCATCGCCTCTATAATCATTACTGGGGGGGGGGGGGAGGAAGGATGATTTTCACCTTAAATTTTCTGTCAATGAGATACATATTAAGGTGTACCAATCACTCAAATACAGTTTAATAAACATAGTAGCTATTACTCCTATACAGACATATTACAAGTTTTATTTCAATTCAATTTACATAAGAGCAACATGTGATTAGACTATTTGACGCACCCATACAAGCTTGCGTAGGAATATGGTCAGCATTAACCCAACTTCAACTTGGATTCTGTTATTAAAATTATCTTTTATTTTCTTCATACTTAACCATTATCCTATATATCGACAGGGAAACTATTTTGAGGTTGCTTTGTCCATTCTAACTGTAAATAAATTATTTTTTAATGTGATTGGTAAACTTAATGAAGGATGGTATTTCCATCATCACCGTCATCATCATCATCATTATTCAAGGAGTTGTGAGTTGATCTAGCGGTAATGTCCGTGGTACGGTCAGCTCTCTGTCTTCACCTACAAACTGATTCAGTGGACCTCGGTTAGAGACCAAGTATGAACTAAGTATTGATGACGATTCATTGTCTTTGTTATTTATATTGTTTTTTAACTGGTATTATTTGAAACAATTGTGAACGAAATACGATATGTTTTTAATTGTAGATTGTAATGCAATTCAGCCGAGACTGCGAAATGATATTAATAAACTGGACTGAACTGAACTGAAAGTCATGTCTTTTGGATGGTGACTTTAAAAGTCGGTCCCCAGACATAGATAATCATATCTGATTGATACAAGTCTGTAAAAGAACTAATTACACACTCATCTTCAATGATCACATCATACCTGTGGTTTCATCCTTGGGTTCCATCTGATGTAGTAGGAGGTCCACAGTTCAATCCTCCTCATGCTGGCCACTGGGAAGAGCACATGTTGATGCATGTAGCTGGCATACATGGGGTTGATGAACTCTTCCATACTACTGTTGATGTAGGACCAGAGGGAAACGGTCTTCGTCTTCACTTGCTGGAGAAGGAAAGGAAAACAAAGCATACAGCATTGAGGGATGATCCACAAGGCAGTGTGTGACACTCACAGGGCTAGGTAAGTAGGTTCTGTTTTTCACAATTCGCTCTCTGTGAAATGATTCCTCCAGTGCTCAACAATAATTTAGTAACTTTCTGCAAAAATCATCACTATCATCTTCCATTTGTCCCATGCTGTGGGGTTCAACGTTCAACTTTCTGGCCCTCCTTTAGGTCTTCAGCATCTGCCGGGTTGAGGCCAGATAATAATAATAATATTCCGCTTTTATATAGCGCCCAATACATCGATGTGTCTAAGCGCTTTATAGATATAATAACCCCAGTCATCGGATTCAGGCTTACCCGCACACAATATATGGCCATTCTCTACTTCCTGGGGAGCATTCCGGCCAGTCGCCATTTTACAAGCGCACACTCGCTCATCCAACTACATTAACTTTCGCATTCTACCGGGTACCCCTTTAACATCTGGTCTTGCCAAAGGACATTAGTGCTGCGGCGGCACTCAAACCCTGTTCCTTGTTATCTGCAGTCGGGTGACTTATCCACTAGAAAACAACACCTCACGATGCGCTCATGCCTAAGATCACCAGATCACCCTGAACTGTATAGACCGACCCTAATGAAATGACAACATACCTCCTTGACTCTTTCCCTCTCACAGTTGAAGAGGAAGGTTCCAAAGAGACAGCTGTACAGGTGGTCCAGTATGGTGATCAGGAAATGTTCGTTGAATTCAAAAGCATTAGGAAACTGCAAGAGAAAAACAATGACATAATGAATCTTTGTAGGCTTCTACTGTTAATCAACCCTTTGTCACTGTCACGTTAAGTTTTAAAATGTTGAGTTTTCCTTCATTTTCAAAATAATCTTCTTGGGGAAGAGGGGAAGAGGGGGAAGGGGGGAACTCACACAAATCAGAAGTTACAAGGAAGAAGGTAAAATATATATGTATCAAAATTATATTGCAGAGTATTTTCAGTCGGAGGAAAAAGAATCTGGGCAATGTTTCAGAAACCATCACAAGTACATGTTCGCTGACATCCCCTTGAAACATATTTTAAATTTAATACACATGTTTCAATGTGATGTTGGTGAACTTGTACTTGGGATTGTTTTGTTAAAGGCGGCTCTGATTGCCTGGGAAACAATGATATTAGACTGGTCTCGAGTTTGTCCTCGATTTGAAGCTGAATTTTTTTTTTCTTCCAACACAAAGGCTTACTATACCCCTTTTAATTTGGAAATCTTGTAATAATCATTTGGAACCCCAGTAAGGAATAGTATACAACTTTCTAGCTTTATTTCTATTGATGTTTTAATTTCTTCTGAAACTGGATTGCAGTTAGGTTTTACAGGTTATTATCTCAGTCACACCAACGAGACCGACTACAGACCTAAGAAAATAATATATTACCCCGAATGGCGAAGAATTGGTCGGTTTGGAGTCTGTTTGGCGATGTGACTGAGGTATGTGGTAGAATTTAAAACGATTGTTTTCATCTCTTACCTGTCTTGTGACCTGCCATACACTGTCAATGAATTGTTGGAAGATGGGAGACCTATCCGCATCCGTGTAGTTCTTGTCTCCATGGCCATGACGCTGAGAAAGAAAACAATATGATTTCATTCAATAAGGTTGAGTGGGACGCACAAAGCCTACCGCATACGACACCATCCGACTACGATCCGATTTTGGAAGAATTTGCAATAACATTTGATACAAACGTTCAAACATGCAAAATGTTAATGACCAAGGATCTGAGTACCGGTAGTCTTATGATTAAGAAAATCAAAATTTCTAGGGATTTCATGCTTCCTTCAAAAATACAAAAAACATGTGAAAACACGCATTAGCAAACTTAATGTTATTGAAGATTGTAAATCATGGATTAAATAATGGGACATTAAAACATGCACAAATTAGCGCATTATCCTAAAATATTGAGTTTTTTGTCAGGATATAATTTTTCTTTTACCAACTCTGGCACACAAATTATAGGAAGGACGGAGTACTAAATTTGAAGAAAAAAAAATATACACTATTCCCAATACAATCCCCATATAAAGTTTTTGATTTACACTGAAATTTTGCTGGTAATTTAACTTAGTAATAAATGTAAAACTGGTGCCTGGCCTTTGAAATTCCCTGAAGTGGAAGCATGGTTCGGAGCATGGAACTTCAAAGCCAAGTGGAATGTTACACATCCTATTGTTATGCTTTAGAACTCAGGAATGCGTTTGAATAAATTACAAGATTTTCGCCTCCTTTCTTTCACCTCCCTGGTTCAACGCAATAAAATTCCAGTTATCATTCTTATTAATATTTAGAAGCTAAATCAGGAAGATGATTCTTAGATTTCCTATCTAATACAATTGCCATTTCTTGTAAAAATCAGATCATGGGATGATTGTGTAGAGTGCTGTGGCTTCAAGAATGTTTGATTCTTCAATGATCATTTCCACTTTGGCCTTTGTGAGGTTACCGTTACTAAACTTACCCAAATTTGATCAGTGCACTGCCACAGGGATACACATATTAGCATCAAGTATCATGCCTAAATCATCATTGAGATATCTTGTTCATGACAGTAATAATCTAAAATTTTCACACAAATACATCAACGGGACACTTCATCTTTGAACCAGTAACTACAAGCCCTCAAATAATGACAAATACTGAGATGCAGTTTGAAATTCATGCAATGGATATCAGATACTACTACCTAGAAAATCAAACAATAACTTGACTGCTTGGAGCCACAAGAGCTTTAACTCATATACTTTAACAGAGATAATGCTCTTTTTGCTCTGAGCAGATCATATATTTTGATCAATCATTATAATAATAATAATGGGTTCTTGTATAGAGCTCATGTCAGTCAGTCAGATTTGACCCTCCTGGCGCTCCCGATTATTACCCTGGCTTTAGCAAGGCTGCCATACGGTGCTCTAGCATTTCAAGGAATAAATTCCTACCAGGTACCCATTTACTTCACCTGGGTTGAGTGTGGCAAATGTAGATCAATGTCTTGCCAAAGGACATTAGTGCGGCGGTGGGACTCCAACCGCGGACCTTGTGATCGACAGTCCGGCGACGTATTCACTCGACCATAACACCTCTACATTGAAAAGTTCCTCAAATTGTTTAAATACTACCTCTCAAAAAATCTAGTCTTCCTTATACAAGAAATTGTGTATAATTTGAGCAAGAACTGTAGAAAACTTTGATTAATTAAGCCATCTTATGTCCACAAGCTAGACATTCCATCTCAAAGCCCATGATGGTTCGGTAGTAATGATGTACAACATGACCAAGGCTTTCCTGTCCCAGCCAAGGATGTTAAATTTATTATCCCTGAGAGATCGAATAAGAACAACCCTGCTTACCTGTGCCATCTTGTGTCCACAAGCTAACCATTCCTTCTCTATGAGCACCTCAAAGCCCCTGATGGTACGGTAGTAAGGATCTAGGAGTAGCATGGCCAGGGCCGTCAGCTGGGCCGTCCTGTCCCAACCATCACTGCAATGGACCACCACGGACGTCTTCTGGCCCTCGACACGCTCAGCGATTCGGACAGCGCCTGCTAACACCATCTGAAAAGAAGGAGTTATGAGGTTTTACATGTAGTTCAGGGACCCGTTTCACAAAACTTGTCATCAGTGACAAATGACATTTGTTGTTATAAGCTAGTGAAATCCTTCCTTCTGATTGGTTATCAGCAGATTTGTCACTGATTTTTGTCATTTGTCATTGAAAATAGGCTTTGTGAAACACCCTCCTGATCTGCAGATTCTAGAGAAATTAATGGCTCGCAACCTTTTGAAATGTATTTTACTATTAGTGATGAATTGATAAATGGGCCAATGAAATAGATGTAATGCAGAAACCTAAGGATAATTTGATCTGAAGATCTGAAATATATTTATGGCTTGAAACCCTTGAAAAATTGATGATGGATCGATGGATGAATTGATAGATGAATAAAATAGGTCTTATTTCAAAACCTGTATGTAAATATAAAGGTATTGAACTTACGATTCCTAGCTGGATTAAACAGGCCAAAATCGAGTAGTGTGCCTGCCCCCATGATTATGCCAACTGATTAATTGAAACCCCAGTTGTGAATTGGAGCTAACTGGCAGAGAAAGCCTGCATTGAAGTCAACTAACTTCCCATGCAACAGTAAACTTGCTTGTGGATTCAAGATGGAGTCTCTTGGGTGTGGCAATCTCTCTAGACACTCCATATATCTCTGCACACTTTGCTGTACATTTGGCAATTCTGTACACATTTTCCCTATACCTCTCACAATGCCTTGCAAACAATAGGTACACACAACCAACTGAAGCCGCAAGCGGTCACTCGTCCATGCATTTCAATAGAACTCCCTACCCAATGAGATTCACCAGGCAGAATTCCTGAATTTTAATTGGTTGTTTGGAATTCTATTAATGGATGCTTTTAATAACCTACAGCAATTCAGAGTCATGTCATTTTGTCTATATGGTCTACATAAATTCTTTCTTCCCCCCCAAATTGGCACCAAATATCCTTATTTTATGCTCGTACTTGATTTTTTTTTTTTTAATACAAATATATTTGAAAGAAATTCACAAAATGTAACAGAAAATTGCCAACTTGTACACTACAATATTGCTAATAAATTTCACACTGAAAAAATATTTTTAAAATTAATGATTTTTGCTCTTCCTATTCATGATATAATGTGTAATTCCTAGCCTTGTGATTATCATTTTTAATGTTATTGATGTTGCTATTATTAATTTCATTATCATGATTAGTATTATTATCATCATGATTATGATTATTATTATGATTATAATTATTATCATCATCATAATTATTATTTTTATCATTAGTGATCTCTTGACTAACCTTAACGTGTTCCAACCAGTGTGTAGCCTCTAGGTTAGCAAGCCAATGATGCTCATCGATGCTAGGAAAACAGATATCCTTCAGCTTACGTAAGCTGCAGCAAAAAAATACAGATACATATATCAACACTGGATATACTAAGGAGCAATAACAATCAAGTGCTAATGGTTAGCAACAGTTCTTTCACATCTATAAACATCAAGGTGGGTTATGTTCATGCAGCTTTGCTACTTTGTAAAAAAAAAAAAAAACTGAGTATCAAAGATTTATTTTGTATATGTAGTACATAAAAAATGATGCAAAATGTTAAGTTTTGGAATGATCAAAACGAAAAGAAATCATTAATTATTCTTTACCTTTACCAAAACACAACTTTCTCTTTAATCTCCACACACATCAATAGTATAGACATAGGAGGGTAAAATAGCATGAGCCAAAACAAAATGAAACAAAAGATAAAGAAACAAGAAAAAAGAGAGAGGATGCAACATGAAGAGAAGCAGATAAAACCCTTGCCCCTTCCTTGAATTGCTGGCCTCCCCCCCCCCCCCCCCCAGACACACACTAGTGCCTCCTTAATGTTTGGACTTATGCTGCATAACTGCACATCAGGTATTTACAATTCATCTTGCAATAATTCTCATTACAACTATCATCTAGGACACCTTAAAGATGTTTCCACTGAATTCTTGCTTTACCTATATAAAATTCAATCTCTCATTCTACATAGTAAACTTATAAATCTAATGTTTTTGTGATGATCAATATGAAAATATCCAATCAAATCACATAGTTTGAATAGACAAAATAACAAGAGCATTCTTACCTTTCTCTCATGACATGGATGTTGTGAATATCCAAGAAGCAAATCTCAGCATTTTGGTAGGTATCCTCGTTCTCATAACCACCTCCCTTAGCCTGACAAATTAAAGTCATAAGTTTATGAATCAGAGACAAGTAATAAGAATGATCATTATCATAACTGTATTTCAAATGGCACCTTATTAATTTGTTGTTAACTGGGTACTGCATTTGATTGGGATTCTGTATATGTAGAGGTATCAATTACAAAACTAATCATGTGAAATGCTCACTTGAAATTCCATTGTGATAATTTATTAAACTTGGATTATTTTCCTTAAATAAATTGGAACATAAAAAGACTAAATGCCTCAAAGGGATACAAAGGAGGAAACAACTTTCATGAAGATATCACAAATATGAAAGTGTCAAACAATAGTTTTCCTATCTACTTTACCTCAAATCTAATTAACTCTTTATATGCCATACAAATAATCTCTCTGTGCCACATTTATCATGGGATAAATATACTAAAGGCTTCAAGATGTTTTCAGAGTTAGTCGTATCTACATAGGTGTTATCAAGATTTGTCATGTGGCTATTATATAAGTCTGGAAATCTGAAATTTTGCAAAGCCATTGTGTTGCACAAAGCAATCCTTATATTATATCAATAAGTGCCAATCTGCCTGCGTGGCAAACAAGTTACCGTGCCAATTGGCACTGACGGCAACAAAATGTTCAAAACAGCAAACAATTTAGAAAGTAAAAATACTAAGAATTTAGCAACAACAGCTAAAAAGCAAGTAAAGTATGCTGATGTATGTCCTGTGTGATTTCCATGATACATAGTCAAGATATGAATGATAACCAAAATACATCACTTTCTAGCTCAAATGAGGATTGACTTGCATAATTTTACCTTATTTGCGACTGCGTTGACTGTCGGCCTGGCATCCATGATAACCAGTTTGTGGGACTGAGCATTGGCATCCAAGATCATCTGGACATACTTCTCATCCTCTTTGCTTCTCTTACCCCCGACCCCAACCAGGGGCTGACTGCATCTTGTGATGGTAGCCTGGCTCTGAGGGTGTAGCCATGACATGATCTGAAGGGGGAGGGGGGGGGGGGAGGGGGTTCATAAAAAATTATTTAGACAAAAATGTCAGACAGGACACATTGCTGCACCTGTGCCATGTGACTAATGTTAAAAACATCAAGCAAATATTTACACTATGCCTTATGCTCCTGCTTCTCAGACATAACAAAGGCATATTCAGCTGAATCCATACTTTTAGAGGTATCCTACTGTAGGTGTTTTAGCATTTGACTTGAGAAACAAAGGTCGTGGGTTACGCCTCCAGACAAGGCATTTTATATACATTGCTTCTCTAGACAATAGCTGTTGGTCAAGCATCTAGCAAGCTTTGGCGTATTCAGAAGTAATCACTGTATAGGCATGCATATAACATTTGAATACAAAATGTTTGATCTAGTCTATTAATAGGGATGCTTCTTACCCAGTGACCTATCATATAGGATTTAAGAATGTTTATGTGTTTTTCAAATCTTGATTACTTCTCTTCTTTATGAACCTGTCTTGACTGGAAAGTACATGAAGTAGTAGGGTACTTACTGGTAATCTGTTCCTACTTCTAAAAGCAGCCACTTGTCTAAGGAGTTCATCATCTGCTGCTGCTGGTATGGCAAGCTGTTATGTTGAGAACAGAGACAAAATATAAGAAAAGATACACACAGGGAGGGCGGACACTGATGTAGCCCTTTTGCATGTGTTCACATGTTCATTTAGAAATAATGAGAGAGAGAGAGAGAGAGAGAGAGAGAGAGGGATAGAGCGGGGGATAGAGCGGGGGATAGAGGGTGGGTGGGGGGGGGGGGGGGGGGAGTGGCACTTATGCAGACCTTTTGCATGTGCTCACATGGTTATTTAGAAATAATGAGAGAGAGGTTATGGGGGGGGGGGCAATAATGCGGCCCTTTTGCATGTGCTCACATGGTAACTTAGAAATAATGCAGAAATGTTTAGAGAACTGAGAGTAGGTTTCTGAGAAACAATGCAAGCTTCAACCAATAAATACTACAGGTCTTAACATCTCCATGTAAGTTTGCATTTTCCAGTTTAAGTGACTTATATCAAGATCTTGTAATAATTAACATTTATTCCATATCCAGTCCCAAGTCCTCATGAAGCATAATCTCACTTTCACAATCAACAATGCAGAATAACAACTAACAGGGCTTCACACTAATTAAACGGGGGCCTGGAATAAAACCTTTTTACCTTCTGTATGCAGGAGCCCTATGCAAAAATGTACAACTTTGGAGGGGGGGGGGGTTACCAGACTTAGATTTTTTGTGCCTTTGTCTCATGGGTGCATGTGAGAGTTGTGCCCTGCTACCAGACATTTTTTCCCAAAATATAATATCATGGTGTGGATGTACATGACATAAACCTCTTACACCTTATGTGGATAAAAAAAAACATAACTAAAATGAAACTGATAGAAACTGGATCATGTGAGCCCAAGTAAACATTGCCATTGACGTGCAAGCCCTCTCTAAACACAGTGTCACTTACAACAGCGGGGTATGTGTCACAGAAGGTGAAATTCTCGTTGATTCTGGAGATTCGCCAGCTCTCCGTCGGTAGACCCTGTCATAAAGGAGATCATAAAGCCAGTCAATATTCCTTACTCAAACATACGTTCTTGAATTAACGCGCCTAAAAAAGTGGTTTAGTTCCGGTAAAGGTGGAAATAGTCTTTTGAGCTTTCCTTTTTTTAATTATTCCTACCAGTGTATATATGATGGAAGTCCCATTGCAACATGAAAGAATTGGTCTTTTAATGATAAATATCAAAATGTTATTCCAAATATTAACAGAAATATAGGCATAATTCACATGCCTTAGTTTGTGAAGTCAAATGTAAGCCCATATCTGTCATTAGTGCTTTTCCTGTGTGAAAATTTAATCATCTCATTTCTATCTAATACAAAGTTATCCTTACAAACTATATAATCAACCTATTCTAAGTTTCAACCTTTTCTAACTTTTAAACAGGTTCTTTCACAATGCATCCATGTAACCAGTATTAAATTTTACCTTTAACTATTTCTTATCTTTCAATATATATCCTTAAAAGATGTGTCAGATATCAGTCATTCAGTGTCAACATCTCGTGTACTAAACCAATTTACAACTTGCACAGAAAAAGACCGGTGTTGATACTAAAGCAAAGCTGAAAGGAAGTTCAATCATTAAAAAAAAAGTGAATGTGCCAAATTCTGACACACTGACAGGACAACCCACTGAATTTCCTTGAAAACAAATTGATTGAATTAGGTATTACTTGTGGATGGGTTTGTCAAAGCCAGGTCTGAAGGTTTTATATCTCAACAGAAACACTGAAATTGAAAGCAGGACCAAAGCGCGGCATGAAATAGTATCGATTCAGAGGCTTGGCAAAATATGCATAATATAATAAAGATCACAAAATATGACAAAGAGGTAATAAGATTAAGAGGGGAACTAAATCAAATAAATAAGAAAAATATATTTAAGAAACCAGACAAAGTACAAGGGCAAGAACATGATTTCAATAATGTGAAATTACAAATTCAGTCAACCTGCTTTAGTGACCACCAGTCTACAACAAGCACATGTTTTGTTTCCCTTGAAAATGGCTTCTCATTGAAACATGTACTAAAGGAACCTGTCTACAAAGACCACTTTTTGTGTTTCCCTTGGGCGGTCGCTGTAGACAGGTTTGACTGTATATCTATTCAAAAATAAATATATAATACAAATGTATCTTAACCCATCCAATATGACATGTTTTTCTTAAAACATACATCTCTATGGGGCTCTGACTAACAGAAAACATAGCGCAGTATTTGAAGGTATTGTTTTTAAAGTTTCAATAAATGAGATCTTGTGTGTTCTCACCTGTCTCTTATACTCAGCCACAGGATCGAAGACTGCCCATCCATTCTCATTGTAATACTCCTTGTATTCAAAGGCAAAGAAGGGCTGTAGATGAGAGAGACAGAGAGAAAGAGATGGAAAGAGAGAGAGAGAGAGAGAGGAAGGAGCAAGGGAAGGGGAAGATAGACAGAGAAGAGTGAAATCAAAAGATAGAGACAGAGAGAGAGAGAGAGAGAGAGAGGGAGAGGAGCAAGAGAAAGAATTTAACGATGGTGTCACAAACATAAATGTAAATTCTGAGCGAACAATCAAACATATTTTTATTGCACACACATGTACTTGCTTCCATGTGTTCAGAGCAGTTAGCTTTAATACTACAGTTTAAAGTAGCCACACAAAGAATCAAAAGTGTTTGGAATTGATGCAAAACTCATATCATTGCGAAGGGGATGCCTTGCCGATCAAATACAACAACTCTTCTCTTCAAAATATGTTTGGGGCCCGCAGTAATCAACTCTCAAAAATGTTAGTTTTGAGATCCAGATTTTCTGCCTTCAGCGGTCCTTTGTAGAGCGTCAATATTTGTGACGTCACATACGAGACACGGCTGGCTAGCTGCATACTGCTACACGGCACTGAGCTGTTCGTCCAGTGTGTGACGTCACAATTCAGAGCTCGCTACGCTTGTGTGTTTGACTTACCTTCAGGGGCATTCGGGGGTCTAAGGAGGGTCTTGAAAAATTGCATTTTACGCCTTTCCATGATATTTATATGATTTCTCAGCAAATTGTTTGTGTTTTTCAAGAGAAAATCTTTCCATCCATATGTAATTTGTTCTAATTATGAGTCGTTACTGAATTTTCTTTGGGTAGCTCCTTTAAGCTTCAGTCACAAATGCCATTACGAACTGCTATGAACGCCGTACGAACAATTTTCAGACAATGAAAATTTGGGAAGACAATGAAAATTTGGGAAGACAATGGAAAAAACGAACATTTGTGACCGTAGCATAACTTCCAAACTGTCAAAAAATAAATACACACATGGTTACACTATATGGTATTGAATCAATTTTTGTTGGAGTACCAGTATACATATCCAAAACTGAATAATTCTTTATAGAATTCTATTCTATTCAAATTTTGTCCATGCATCCTTCACAGCATTCTTCAATACTAATGCTTCCTCACTTAACATACAAAAGATAAAGACAAGTCAGTCAGAAGATATAAAATAGTCATCATCAAGAAATAATCTTGCTTGCGTGTCCTTTTCCGTAATTGTTTATATATTAGTCAGCACATGGTATTATCAATGGAATGAGCAGGAGCACACGTTTATAACAAAGATGCAAATATTTACAAGTATCTAGATAAGACCCTAATGAGAGAGACAAAACAAAAAGGACTGCAGGTCATCCTTGGTCCAAAACAAAGTTGATAAAAACTTTTGCCATTTCAACAGTTTTTCTAATCCTTGTTAAAATTCTCTTGAGTAATATTATTATTTTTTAAATCAAAGTTCTTTTATCACTAATGTAATTATGTAAAACACTGTAACAAATTTGGTAACGTATTTGTATTCCAAAAGTGCAGTTTCTTCAAACAAATTTCCTTTATGTGATTTTGTTGTCTTCTTTTTTCTTCTTCACAAGCCTTAACTATTTGATTTTCAAGTGGATTCAGTGCCTTATAAATCTCATACATTTTATCATTATTTTTATTATCACAGTTCAGAGATTCATTAAATATTTAAAAGGAAAATGTCATGATATCATCTCTATTCATAATACTGTTTCATAATAAAGCAGGATTTAAGAACTAACACATGCTTGTGATGTAACCTATAACAATATTTATTCCAAAATATATATATATTGGGCTGTTTTAATTTGGGCGAACATATACTTCTTAACCTATAATGTAAATACCATCTTTCAATGATGCGATAGCTCGACATGACTATGCGAGGGTCGGAAAGCACATCTTGTGTTCTCTCATAAATATTTGTGTTTATTTAATACAAATGAGATAAGTATTATCTTTCTGGCTAAACTAATCAAGATTGCGCTACATCAGCAGGATTGGACGAAGGCAGAGGGCTTTTCTGTTTCTTTCTTTTTTTCTCTTTTTTGGTGGGATGGTTCTCTCTCTCTCTCTCTCTATCTCTATCTCTCTCTCTCTCTCTCTATCTCTCTCACACACACACAATCTATCTCCCTCTCTCCCCTTTTGCTTGGATGATTGATAAAGAATACTTAAGTTGTCAGATGACACTCCAGAAAATTAACATATTGTTTCCATTTACGTAGATTACTGTCACTAAATACAAAATATTTAAACAAATGATTGAGACTGGATTAAGGTATGTGTACATGTATAAAGGAATTCTATCTTGAAATACATGAAAAACTGAGAACTATATTAAAACTAGTATAATGCTTTACTCAGAAAAACATATTTGAAATTGCATGACAGTGTAGATATCAATTTGATTCTCTGATATATTCAAATTGTAATCATAATCAAAATGTAATTATCATTCATTGTTTCCTCAGCAGTCTAACTTGTCAGATATCAATGTGTCAGAAATGATAAAATGTCTTCTATAACATGAAAAAATTGGCTCATAGATACATACTGTAGATAGTATATTTTAAACTCTCATGAGATCAGTATGTCCTACTTCATCAGTTGTTTTAGAATTAATTAGTCCCGCAAAATGAAAGCGATCACCACATCCACTGACAATGACAAGTTACAAAACAAATTACTCTATAAAAATATATTTTAACTCGACCACTTACCAATTTATTTGAGACGGGAAATGCATAGGTTTGTACTTTCTCATAGACTAGTCTTCTGGAGTGATTCTCTTGCTTGTGAGCAAATCTCAAGTTCCTCATATCCTGTCAATAAATCACATTCATTCAGTATTTCAGTTACACTATCATTCTATGCAATCAGTAAGAATTTAATACAATGTAATATACATAATAATAATAATAATAGTTTGTTCTTATATAGTGCTTTTCAGGACCGCAGGCCCTCTCAAAGCGCTTTACAGATATAAATGTATGTACATGTAGAGTAACATTCATGCATTCTTCACTTTGTATTTTCCATTTTGTACATGTACCTGGACATCTGAACACAACAGAACATTTTCAAAATGAATTCAAATTAAATAAGTTTATTAGGCAACAAATAATAATAATAATAATATTGAATTGTTAGATAACGCTTAATACAAATGTCTCTAAGCGCTTTACAAATATACCATTACCCCGGTCATTGGATTCAGTGCTTGCCCGCACACAACGTGTGCACAATCTCCACTCCCTGGGGAGCATTCCAGCCAGGCGTTACATGACGCTCAAAAACTGTTATATTCACCTGGTAAGTGTTATTGCATCTCACTAGTCAGAATGCTGATTGAATACATTATTCCATAGTTATTGCTACATGTATGTAGGTTGGACAATCATTGTGGCTTGTCCTTCCTCACAACACATAATGTATGCAATTTACATTCTGACTAATGAAATACAATTACTCATAACAGGTGCATGAAATAATTTGTAACAAGGCACTTCACCAATGATTACATTATGACAAAATGGCCTATTGAATGGCCTATTGAATGCACTAGCAATTATTCATTTTGTGAGATACTTCCTTTAGTCGGGTATGCTGCATAATAATGTATTCACAACACAACAACGCCATTGTGCCATGCAACTGAAAATCCGACACTGGATATCACAAGGTTGGCAAGAATGAAACTCTATGAACATGACTGACAAAGAAAGCGGACAAAATATACAGTTCCTCAGGTAGACAAAGGAACATCCCTTCACTGCTATTATGTACAAACTAGCAGGACCCGTGGAAAATCCACGGGATTCTAGGGGAGGGCCGGGGTGGGGGGTTAAATAGATAGAGGCCTATGTGCTATCAAAAATAAAATTAGATTATTTTTATGTAGACAATTTTTATAATATATGCTGTTTGACCATGAATGGCGCACCGTAACAAAAACTATGTCAGGTAGGATCTCGATAAGTACGATTTATTTGCATTATTATTGTTGTGATTTCAATCTAGTTTTCATGAAAAAAGTAAAAAAGCAGAAACTACAAAATTTGTATAATAATTTTTAAACTAAAGATTTTACGCGAAAAATCGGACGGTTTGTGTCAATATGTAGCAGCCAGCTGCATGCAGTGCACAAATTGACTCGACTGTGCGTGTGACTGTGAGCGTAGAATCCAGTGAACAATTTTTTTTTGGGGGGGGGCTCGATCTATATCAAATTTTGGGGAAATTTTCGGGGGTTACTTTTTCAACTTTCGGGGGCTCTTTTTTCTTGGGCTAATTTTTCATTAATTCATTTAAGGATAGTTTGTTTAGTTTGGTAGCGTAGCGTTACGTAAAAAAGGCGTACTTTCTGCGTCAAGTTTCTACGCCGAAAGTACGTGAATTGTTTAAAACATTAAATTTTGTGCGTCCATCTTGCGTACCCCTTTGCGTCCCTCAGAGTATAGTAACGTAGGCCAGCGTACTTGGTACGCAACTCTACTATGGACCCCACGCCAATTAGTGATCGACCTGCCAGTGTCACAAATAAGTTATTAAAAATATGCTCATCTGACCGTAATTAAATGCCTAAAACCCCTGAGCCTTCAGGGGTTCGTTTCAGCCCTTTGAACCCGTGGACACCACGCCTGCACTCAACTCGCTTTGAGCTACCTGACACCCCCCCCCATACTTTGAAAAACGTTTTAAGGCATTGAATTTATGCAAGAACTGTATCATAGTAAAAGTATTATCATGTTTTTAAACGACCATGACGACCGTCCGATTTTCTTGTGAAAACGTTACTTTGAAAAATGATTATCGAAATTCAGTATACAACTATGCATGGCTAGAATAATCACAATCTAAGCTCAGGTTTCATACCTCTTTTCACGAAACTATATTGAAATCGGGGCAATAATAGCAATTTCAGAGTGTTGTTTACTCTCCTCACACCATGTACCACGTGTACAGGCCTAGCTACTCTGGTCACCGCAACTCCATGCTCACACACTCAGCTCCGACAGCACCGGCGATCGACAGCAGCGCTCAGCTGCAGTGCAGTGGCAATTCACCACACGTGTGTACGTTTGGACTCAAGGCGTACTATCACAGATCTATTTGCGCTATTCTTGTTGTGATTTCGATGAAGTTTTCATAAAAAGACCAATAAAACAGAAGCTTGGACTATGATCATGTTGTCATAGATCACAGAATTTGTATAATTATTTTCAGAGTAAAGATTTTACGCGAAAATAGGTCCATGGTTTGCGCCAGTTGTAGCAATCGCCTCGACTCGAATCGACTGTGTGTATGTGAATGACCTGAGCGTGTAATACACGTACACTATGGGCGCCTGGTCTACAAAGAATATCCTATTGTAAGATGCCTTACTCGAGGAAAGCCGCACCCGTTGCAATAAGATTTGCTACACGCGTTGACGCGAGTGGATTCTTGTCCATCGTGTGTCTCTTCGTCTCTCTTTGATAATTAAACAGAGGGAGGGTGCACGCCTTGCCGACTCGCTCTCGCAAATTCGTCTCCGCCTTGCAATCCGCGACGCCCGCGTGCTCTCGTCCACCCGTCCTCCCCGGGACCTCGAAACCATGTTTAACGACATGGACGTCGATCGCGGGGTCGAGGTGGCACGCGAATTACGGGAGACAGGCCTCGTGGATTAGTGCCGCCATCCCCGCGCCACGGCGGAGGCGGGCGCGGTCGGGGAAAGACGTTTTGGAGGAACCGTTTTGACCCGTTGTGGACCCCCCGCGCCAATTTTGCGTATTAATAATAGAGATTTTTAGAACAGGTGTCACATGCATATTCACCTTTTTACATAATAGCAGTAAAGGGATGTTCCTTTGTCTACTTGAGGAACTGTATATTTTGTCCGCTTTCTTTGTCAGTCATGTTCATAGTGAAAGGTGCAATGTGCTAAGTTATTGTTTGGTACTGAATTAATTACTGATCCACACAGAATTTGTGGTTTTGATTTGTTTTCTTCAAAAAGTTAATTGTTCAAATCTCAATAAAATATTCAGAGCCTTATTCTGAGAATAGTACTCAAAGAAATGTCTTAAAACTTAGTCCAAATAACTTTTGAATTCTTCAGCTTTATAATGTGGAAACTAGGGTCAGGCTTATACCTGTTTTTAGTTTTTGAGTTTAAACTCATGACCAAAAATGTTTTTTTTTTAAATCTAGTGACAACATCACTATCACGCAAAATGAAGCAATGAAACAACACATTCTTTAACAAATTCATTTATATTCTTATGTATTGACTGCATTAGGGTTATGCTTTTATTTTTAGGTAAACGCGATGATACGAATGACGTTGTAAGAGCCCAATCGATATTGTGCCAGTTGGGAACTCGTGTCAGATGAAATGTTGTGGAAGAGGCATAATCTTATACCATTTGTCTTAAGCATCTCATGGGGTATCGTTCTATCTACATGAGTATGTTTAATACTGGACTCACCTTACAGAAAACCTCTAAACCGTACGAGTTTTCTCCCCTGCTCGTAGAACCACCGACCTTTTCTACTCTATACACAGCACCAAGAGGTACATCTAGAATGAATGGTGGCTCCTGTCAACAACAACAAAAAATTAGAAAATACAGATTTTAACAATACTGCACATGAAGTATAATAATAATAATAATAATAGTGGGTTCTTGTATATAGCGCTCATGTCTGTCAGACTTGACACTCCTGGCGCTATTTAACATCCATGACATACCGGTAGTCATAAAAGTAGTTGAACTGTTGATTAATTTGTCCCAGGGTGTAAAAACGAAATGTCCCTGCACATCTTAGGAAAATGATAAATGTTTGGTAAGGGAAAATAATATTTTCAATATAAAAACATAAACGTATTTCATTTGTACCACATTATGACCAATCCTAGAATCTTGAATATCATTCAATTAGAGTAATTTCTAAGGGATTGCTGTCAAGTGCACATGTGACATTCACACAGAGGAAGTGTTGAAATACATGTAAGATGTGTTTTTTTTTCTTCCTGAGTTTGCTCTTTCCTCTTTTTAATACCCCAAACATTATTTTTGTTCACAACTTTGAAGTGCAAGTATGTAGTCCCCCCCCCCCCCCCCCCCCAAAAAAAAAAAAAAAAAAAAAATAATAATAATAATAATAATAAAAATAATAATAATATAGATATGTACAGGAACAACTTTGGGGGCTGTTAGCAAGTCTGTCATTTTTCTTGGGAAGCCACTTTCTAGCCATAGAAAGCTGTTGAAGAAAGCTGTTGAAGGAAGCTGCATGTTCATTGTTCATAAAGGTACTTCATACTCCCCAAAAATATTATCTATTGATTGAAGGTTTAATGACTATTAGTGCTCTCACTTTCCCTTTCAATGGGCTTAGATCCCATTAATATGTCAATAAATATTATTTGCAAGAGTTGACTCCATGACTATCTACATTATCTTTATGATGTATTTTTCTATCGTTGTTGAAGTGCATTGCCAATTGCAATTCAGTATATCATATAAAAAATTATCAGCGCAAGTATCTAATATGAAAGTGGAGAGCATTGAGCATTGATCATTTTCCTTTTAAAACTTTCATTTTTGGTTGATAAGAGAAATTAATAAACAATGTCACTATTATCATGATAATAATGATGATCATTATCATCATAATCAGATCAACCTGACTGCAATAAAGTCTACATTGAAAACAAGCAACCAGAAGACCTAAAGTTGCAATTCCTATCCAGTGGACTTTGAAAAATTGATCAATGCCTCTTTGCCTCACCAAGGGCACTAGTAGCACATTAGGCCTGTCTTCAGTTGCAATTAGCGGGATATTTGGTAGAGAAAATATCCCAAGAAATCTTGGTCGTTTCCAAAATATCCCGCTATTTCCCAAATAGCGAGTTTGTGATGAGCATATCGGTCTGGTGAAGACGGAATTTCGAGCTTCAGGATAATATCCCGAGTCTGAAAATAGCGGGTTATTTGGCAAACTCGAGCTGATGAAAACAGGCCTATTGACTTTGTTTTGCATGGAGGATTAATGTCTTACACAAGGCCACGAGCAGCCCTGACGACCACACAATGACTTTGTTTTAAACTCTACAACTGCTCTACCACTAAGCCATCATGCCCATGACCCTGTCCAGTAGTGACCATAAAGAAGGGAGCTAGTACCATAGGCCTGTCATCATACGACTGAAGTTGCAAAATAAGCTGCTATTTTCAGAATTGGGATATTTTCCTGAAGCTCGAAATTGCAATTTCTCCAGACCGATATGCTCATCACAAACTAGATGAAGACGGGCGCAAATTAGCCCAAAAACAAGACCAAGATTTCTTGGGATATTTTCTTGACCAAATTAACCCACTATTAGCAACTGCGGGCTGATGAAAACACAAATTAACTGGCTGATTTGATATCTGGCTAGTTAAAATAACGGGTTATTTGGCAAACTTAAGCTGATGAGGACAGGCCTAATGACTGTGTTTTAAACTCGGGACATTCCAGATACTATACAACTGCTCTACCACTAAGCCATCATGCCCATGACCCTGTCCAGAAGTGACCATACCTTGAACTTATCATTGAAGGAAATAGAATTATGCTATTCTAGCTAATAAAGAGTAAGCCTGTATATGAAAAAAAAAATTACTCCCAAATGGTGTGTATTTTTAAAATCTTTAACATCCTTCTGATGACCTTTTAAGTAAAGGGTCCTTTCCCATTAGCCCAAACAAGAATTGGCTAAAGGATAAGACCTATCAGCACTTCTTGCAGCTAATGGGAATGGGTCACATTTGGATCATGACTTATTTCTACACAGCAGAATTAGCAGGCAAATTTGAAAACTCTGGTTAATGGAAACTGGCCTTGTTTCGATCAGCACTAATTTCCCTTCATCAAAAATAACAGGTTAACTTGGGCTAATAGTGACTGAGCCTTGATTGGCTGAGCGCTAGCTAGCTTACCCTATCTCCTCCCTTGAAGTAGAGCTTGTAGTTGGTGATGGTGAGGGTGCCACGGCTGGGGCCAATGAAGGGGCACAGGTAGGTCACATCCTTGGCTACATAATAGTAAACAACAAACAGGACAACATTAGTTTGCAGGCATGAACACGTAACAGAGAGCTGTAGTACTCTCCATAGGCCCTATAGAGTACCGAAGCTGTGACATCATAAAAATCTATTTTTAGAATTTCTCAATTTTTCTTCATTTTCCGAAAGAGCATCAAAATAATGTCCAAATGTCAAAATCCAATTGAATATGTTAAGTATTGGCTGAGATATGACCATCTGAAAAAATATATTTCCTATAGGAAATCAGTGTAATTTTGCTCTGGTTCGTAAGGTTTTTGACATTTGTACATTATTTTTGATCCTCTTTCGGAAGATGTAGAAAAAAAATTGAGAAATTCTAAAAATAGATTTTTAGTGATGTCACACTTCACCACTCCATACTCTCGCTCCTCCAGACATATTCCAGAGTCTTCTAATTATATGATCTATAAAATAAACTTTTTTGTCAGGTGTACAAATTCAGGGACATGCCATCTTCCACTTGCAGGTAGGGTGGGATCGTATAATTGGAGACATTGGCAAAGTAGAATTGGCCAGCTTCTGGACTACCTAGTCCTGACACAACCAGAGACTGCCAAAATAAGGCTAGAATCAAGGCTTTGTAGAATGGCGTGTAAGTGTCAAAACTAAGTCTGTATCTGCAGACTATGCCTAAAAAAATGCCTTCTGCCTCAAGAGATGTGTACATACTTGTATGCAATGGTAAAGCAAGGAGGAACATGGGAACTTATGAAGGGAGTTGGATGCATGGCGGATGCGCCTTTATTCTGGGAACCGAGGTGATTAGAGGGGAGGGGGAAGAGGGGAGGGGGCAAAAAGAAATTCAAATTGGTACAAAGCTGAGCAAAAGAAAAGGGAACACAATGTGACAAAATCCAAAATCAAGAATGAGGAACCTTTTATTTTTGGTAGGTGAGATCAAGAGAAAGAGAGATAGGGAAAGAAGGAAGGAGGGGCACAAAAAGGTAAGGGACATAAAGATAGGTGGAGATAGACAGACAGGGGATATGAAATTTCATTAAAGGTAGGTTTAGTGCTGAAAATAGATTCTTACAGTATCAAATGAAACTCAGAGAAAAAGGTTAAAACCGTAAAAATCTTCCAAACAATTTGAATACAAGATCTGATATTTGGAGTCATTTAGACCATGTGCTAACTACACGATACTACATGTGCAGTTGAACGCGTCATGTGACAGTGAGGGGCATTGCCTGACTTTTAGATCTCAGTCTGCTCTTTACGATAATGTTTAATTGAAACATCATATTTACAGAATGAGCACAACACACAGGGACTTATTCTCATCTTTCATGTAAATGTACGCTATTCTTTTGGGCAAGAAAGGCATTAAATTTACCGGTAGTCATTTGGAACCAGAAGGGGCATTAATATTTGAAACTTGAAAGATGCTCTTCTTTATTATCGTATAAAAATATCGCAAAATTGATTTCAATAGCACTCCTAGAACTCAATCTCAGATCATTTATTTTGAAAGCCAGATGGGAATTGACTCATGTAAAAATGGCATGAGTCAACAGCCATCAGGAACGAAGGGGTTAATAGTATACAAATATGCAATGACACTTGAGGATCTACATGTAGCTAAAACTATTCGCATTGAAGGAACATCAACTAGTACTACTTGTATTATCCCAAGGGCCATCGGCCCGAGGGAGAAAAGTACTAATGATGTTCCTGAGTGCGAATAGTTTTAGCTTGTTCCGAGAATGAGTTATTTTATATTTGTTTTATATCCCTTCCATCTGTATTATTCCGTGTACACCTCTGTAATAACATGAACCTTATACTCACATTCACATCTTACATTCAGATCTAAAAGAAATGAAAAGAAAATTGCACGGCTCAAATGAAACATTGAAGGATGTAAATATGTTTAGCTGGCGGTATTGCTTTAGTGGAGTGCAATTATCGCACAGCGCAAATGTGCTTGAGCTCTGTGACAGCGCGGTAGTTGGTCGTGCGTGCAGCGCGTAGGCATTGAAATCCTGTATACGCTCCCTGACATCACGCATAGTCCACTTTTTCCCTAGGGAAAAAAGGGACTATGCGTGACGTCAGCAATAAAAAATGAACTATTCCGATGTAGTCAGCAGGAAACGTCTTTTATAGTAAACCTATTCTTTTTCTAGTTGTGTACACACCTAATGCAACAATCTTACGATAAGGGATATAATAATACATGTAATAATAATGTAACCGACCAAACTGTGACTGTGACATACCCACTGAACCTAAACAAAGTTACCCATCTGCCTTCACTGAGTACTGCATCCTACTGTCTCTCAAAGACTCAAAAGGCCTGTCTCCATCAGCTCAAGTTAGCCAAATAACCTGCTATTTTAACTATCCCAATCGCTAAATAACCAGGTAATTTGCGTCCTCATCAGCCGCAGTTGCAACTAAACAGATATTTGGTCGAGAAAATATCCTGAGAAATCTTGGTCTTGTTTCCCAAATATCCCACTATTTGGGAAATAGCAGGCTAATTTGCGCCCATCCAAGCTAGTTTGTGATGAACATATCGGTTTGGTGAAGACGCAATTCCGAGCTTCGGGATAATATCCAGAGTCTGATAATAGCGGGTTATTTGGCAAACTCGAGCTGATGAGGACAGGCCCAGAGATCTGAGCAAGACTCAACTTACCTATGCCTTCGATTCTTTCACCCAGGAGTAAGGGGATCTCCTCTGGTTGGGAAAGTTTACTGTTCTCTTCCCGAGGGCCCTGCAAAGAGAGAGAGAAAGGATTCAGAAAATTATATTCATCAGAAGTGATGACAAATTACTTTGACAAATTACCTGCTTGTTACTAAATGTGCATGTTCAACAAAAAAGGTAAATGAGGTTGTGACATAAAGACCTGAAAAAGAAAATAACATAAACACTAATTAAACAGAAATAATGGAAGGGAAAAAGCATGAGATGGAAATATTGAGAAATGTGCGCAAAGCAGATTTTAGACAATACTAGAAAATATATTAGAAAAAAGGTTAAAATTAACCCAAAATGCTTCAGAAAAAAATGATGACAAAAAGCTGTCACAAATTGTACAAAATGTGGTAACCAAGCAGTCTGGGAGTTTCCTGGAATTTAATTTCACGAAATGGTAACAATACAAATTTGTGGCATAGCATCTTTTTTCCTGTTGATATGTCCACACAGTTCGTTGTTGTTACTGTTTATTATGTAGTCCTACCACAGACTTACATTGCTCAAGCCCCTGCGAAGACGGCGCCTCTCTGGTCGCTCGTATCTTCCACTGAAAGACTTACTCCTGCCTGCTACATCATGGACCATCATAACTCCAAAATATATTTCCCTTTTCTCACAGCTAAATACCACTCAATTCCATGTTCTAAATTCCAATAAATTCCAAGTCAGCCCTGCTTTAGAAGTTCAGAACAGAACTGCTTCCAACAAAGTTTCCTAAAAAAAGTAACGACAAGCTATGAAGTAGTTGTTCTTGAGATGTTTTTAAGCACAATGACTCAAGTCAATGAGTGCTTGTAAAAACAGTGCGCAGTCCTGAAGGGGTGTACATGTAATGTTTAAAGCCTGGTGAATCACTTTTCTAAAGAGACACTTTCACACAAGATACATGAGTTATCCCACTACAAGTACAACAGCCCCCGCAGAGATTTCCATCTAGATTCAATGCAAAGCAACTTGAAAAGGGGAGTGATAATTTGTTGCTTGTAAAAGATTATTATATCGCATATCAGAGGGTAAGGGGTGAATTGAGTAGAGGGATCAGCAGTTGACGCCCGCGTATCATCAGATTAATCCATCGAAATTTAACTTAATCTTCACTGCCTTCCAGCCTTGCAGACTGTGTTTGTCTCTTAGTCTTCTGATGAAGACTTTATATAATTAAGTTAAAATCATAACTTACATGTATTGATGCTTTAGAGTTTGCATATTTTTAGTATTAATTATTCAAACTAAAAGTGAAGGATCAAAATACCCTGCATTACAAAAAGGGTACAATTTTACAGTATAAGCACATTTAAACAGGACATACTTTAAATATTTACAAAAAATTATTTATATGGAATATGGTACTCATTAAAATAACAACCGTTCTTTTTAAAAACATAGACAGCAAAATGTATCCATCTACAATTTGTTGCTTAGTAGCCCTTAACTGTGCTTCACTTTATTTTTTATTTTTAATTCTTTTCCTTTTTTGTTTCAGTATTTAGTCATGATATACATGTAGATTAGACTAACAGTGTGTAACCATTTTTAATATGTTACATATGTTTTCACTGAGCTGCACTGTAAATTACTGAGTAAAAATTGTTCATACATGTACATGTACATGTACATTTATGCAATTGCAGCCTTTTTGATATTTGTTATTTACTTCTTGTTGTTATTATTTTGTACCATATGCTTCTTTCCTCTTTCTTTCCCCTCACACTGAAGATCTTAATTTGTAATGCATGGTACCTAATACCAGTCAAGGCCATGGGTGTTTGTCTTTGTGTATTTACATGTACAGTAGATGGCCTACCGGGGTAATACAAAACTGATATTGGTGATAATCAATTTCCCTCGAATAGCCTTGAAGTTACATGTAAGAGGACAAAACAACGCCCCCCCCCCCAAAAAAAAAAACAACAAACAAACAAACAAACAAACAAACAAACAAACAAAAAAGAAGGAAGTCTGGCATTTTGAGGTAAACAATTTCTAAAAAGATCTTTTCTGTGACAATTTCATATAGATCTCCTAACACTTTATAAATTTAGTAAATCAGCCATAACAGTTCTCATATCTTTTTTTTTTTATTTCCTCCCCCCCCCCCCTCCCCCAGCACTACTTTTGCAAGCCAATCCACTATAATTCCCAAGGCCACAACATGAGTATCCTCACTATTTACAGTATATTGTTCTGCTTCTTTTAGTTCAAGTGCTAAAATAAAATCACAATATTAACACATATCATGTACTAGTGTACCTATACAGATTTTTTGATAAATGCCAATATTTTGTATGAATATAGAATGTACACCTACAAAGTTTACTATGATTTATTATCATGAATTACATACTGTTGCAAATAACATTTATTTATGCTTGCATAAGTAGCAAACACACTGTGCATGGACATAAGTTCATGTACATTCATGTACATGTATATGATACACAATCAATTCTTCATCAACAGTAAAATGTAAAATATCGTTAAAAAAGCCAAAGTGAAACTTGAAAATCTATGTTATCTGATATCAAATGTATTGGATTATGTAATCTGAAAATTTTTACTTGATACTGATATGGACATATGAAATACATGTACTGTACTCTATCCACATACCAAATTTCGAATTATTTTGTCATTCTGTTACCCCACCCCACCCCAATCGTGACAACATTTTGTGGATAACTTGGCCTTTTTACAGTTAAGCTATCGTTTTAGCGTGTGGTACCTGATCTACAATGTACAATGTACATGTAGCTATCCATCACAGAATATTTAATTCATGCATTTTCTTTCTCATAGGCTCAATATAATAATCCACTCATCTGGGAGCTTTCTACTGATTTGATATCAGAGTGAGATTTACTTGCAGCCAAAATTACTAGAGCTCTTAATTTGCAGCTTTTCAGAGCTACATGTACATGTATAAATGCCACAGTTATTGACCCTATTTATATTTCTTACATTTTAAAAATCCTTAGGTTGTACAGATTATTGCGAATGTCCCTTGACTCTTCTCCGAGAGGTAAGTAAATATTTTTCTTTAAATTACATATACTGTAAGTGACCGAGTATGTTGGTGCGTGTGCATGATGTTCCAAAATATCAATGTCAATATCATACATTATTCATTTGTTTATGTATTCACTTCAGAATAAGACTGATGGTGTCTTAATGACATTGACCAGTTTGCTAATAGCGAATCATGTCTTCAACAAGGCAGTCTTTTTCTCTTTGGGTCCAACTGGGCATGCATCTTTGTATGAAATCATTCCATTCTAGTCTTAGTTGGTTCAAGAAAAAGAATTTTTGTCAATTGTAAATTTAGGATAATGACAAAGCCTCTGGGTATTGTTTGAACATATACTGATGATCGAGGAGGGGGGAAGAGGTGGTGGGGGACTTCCTTAAATATCTAAGTCCCAAGTTGGTGGTTAAAGAAAAAAGGTAAGTCACTACCAATACCATGAGGGGGAGGCCCCATGATCATGATTATGTAAATTTCTTTTTGTTCTTAGGAACTAAATGCATTTTGGACTGTTATTGATTATCAAATTTTGTAAAAAAGCTACTTCTCCCTTCCTCAAATAGGCCATTTACATAATGTAATTGAATTTGATCATTGTGATGCACAAATCTTTGTTAAGTGCCTTGTTACAGATTATTTTATTCTCATGTTAAGAATAATTGTATTTTATATTCAGAATGCAAATTGCATACATTACGTGATGTTAGGTAGGACAAACCTACCTAATAATAATTGATGTATGCCAATCGCATTCTGACTATTGAAACACAGTTATTTGTATTTCTCTAGAAATTCCAGGTAGACTGCAGTGGTTACCAACACAGGGTAAACAAATGAAGGTTCCTGGATAGCCTGGCTAGACTTGACAGATGCACGAGCGATGTGTATACCTGTATATTTAGTACCTCAAGTGCTGAAGATGAAGAGGTCTTTCCTTTAAGATTTTTTAATTCCCTTCACTTATTTTTCTTTATCATTCCTTCATTGACTTTGCTTTCCTTTTCTTAATCTTGGCTTGAAAAAGAATACAATAATTTTGGAAAAGCATGTAGGATGGAATATTACTTAGATCTAGATGTCTAGAATAATAAATAAGATGATGTGATGATGTAGATCTACATGTAGGTCTAGTCTCTAGTCTAGGCCCTATCAATAAATACCCAATACAAGTTGGTGACTGCATTGCATTGTACATGTCCTACGTAAATATCTGTAACATTAATCATTATGATGACATAGGAAGGCATGCATTCATCACAGACATTTTATTAGGGCTTCGTCATTTTAATTAATTTTCATATTATTTGACTTTCAATAGACATCTGCCCATTTATTGTGCACACTCAAAATCGCGTTCAAATTTTGGACGGTCAAGGACTAGGTAGCTACAGCATGTAATCTACACAGTAAATGAGCAGATGCCTATTTCATGATAGCCTTATCTGTTTTAAGATGTGTATTGACTGATTTTTAACTCACTTTTCCTGACTGACTTTTTAAGGTGTCGCTACCACCAGATGACGTCGCGAGCGTCGTGACTTGAAGCTGCAGCTGCACCTCTGCGGCTGGGTTCCCCGAGGGCGGAGCCCGTCTGCTCGCTGCGCCCGAATTCACTGCCCGAGCTTGCCTCTGGTCATTCACGATCACGGGGATGGGGATAGGAACGCCATGATTTACTCCATCGACACTTGTGGCACTAGCTTGCCTGACATGTCTCTGTTGTCTTGAACCATCATCTGGTAAATCTGTTCCGTTATTCGCTTCCATTTTGATGTTCTACTTGACAGGTTTGGTTTTCATTTCATACACAGCACTGCTCCGCTGACATTTTTTCCATAACAATTTTGGGCTTCCTGAAGAGCGCCACCTCTAGGGTTGCTTAGCATAGTGCGATGCATAAAGTATATTAGTGATAGTATGAGGAAGTTTATTTTACATTTCTTCATATTTCTAATTCCTATCCTCTTCCTTCCTCATTCACATTATCTGTCTCAGTTATATTTTTCATCTCATCTAGTCTTGTTCTTTCTCTCATCCCATATCTATATCTGTCTCTCTGTTAACTTATATTACACAATCCATCTTCTTCCTTTTCTCCCCCCCCCCCTCCCTCATCATTCTCTTTTATCCCTTCTCTCCATTTCTCAGATCCTCTTTATCTTTTTTCTCTCCCACTCTTCCTCAATCTTTCTCTCTACTTTATAAACAGACACTGAAATGTTGGAATTTTAGATATATATGTATTACATTATCTGGCACACTGTTCACAAGTTGCATGTTCATTTTACACACTACATCATTCAGGATGGTCATACTGTTTAAAAATAGATTTGCTCAAACGTTTGAAAACCTCAATATTAAAGAGCAAAACATAACTTCCCTGAAATGTCAGCATGTTAGAACTTGGTTTAGATCTACCGGGAGATTTCCAGTTCAATCTAGAATACAAATTGCAATATGCAATGTCTACATTATTGGATGGCAAATTTGCAAGGTAGAGTAGTCATATTCACCACCACCTCGGCTTGAGGGATGCACTCAACTCTTTGAATGCCACACAAAATAATATGCCTGTACAACTTTGTTTTTATCATGGGATATATCTCTCTAAGGCTTCAATTTAAAAAAAAAGGTTTTCAGTGTAATATTAATCCATACTGGTGTTAAAAGGGTTGTCAGGGAGTTAATCAAGACAAGAAATGGGTTTTTTTCCCCTCCAAAGTCATTGTGCTGCACAAACAATCCTTTCATCAATGGGTACCTAGAGTTCTGTGCTGAATTACACGAATGGCAAACGAGTGACCGTTCAGAGAGGCAAAGGAAGCAAGCGAAGTGTTAACTAAGACCCATACCTCATAAACTTGCCAAATATAATGGCCCGTATTCTGAAGTCGTGTCTAACTCCTGTTTAACTAAACAGTTGTTTAACTTTAGACATGGCTAAGTTAGACACGACTTCAGAATACGGGCCAATGTGTTTTGTGTTTAAAGATGAAGTTGAGTTCTGGTCATCCGATTGCATTGTGAAAGAAAAGGTGTGGAATGGATCAGAAAAAGCTGATCATGTAGTATGTAAGTATTGGTGTGTACTGCAAGGTTCTGGAGTCATCAAAATCATAATAAATTTGACCCAGTCTTGGTAAAGTAACAAGCACTGTACACAGAAAGATGTATATGGGACTACACAAATGGTGTCGGGGCTACTAAACTTGATTCCTTATCTTTCTATGCTCATTACTTAGCCAGTATATATTTTCTACCAAAATTGTTTGGCAAATGACATTTATTTGTACTCTTGAACATTCAGTGTAAGTTTCGTTTGATTCTGTGAGAATTCATTTTCTTTTTTTTACCAGAACTCAAGGTTATCTTTAATCTTTCTAATTTACAAATGAAGACATATACAACATAGATAGGCACACCTTCACACTTCACAAATCAAGAACTAATAAATGAACTACAGGACAGCCAGGACATTTGCACTTCACATTTAGTTTATGAATATTGTATTACACAACAATCTTTTCCACATTTTCTCACAGATATATAATTCAAAATTGGTGATAAGGAAAATATCTTTAAAAAACTGACATCTATACAAAGACTAAGTGCAACCTACAATCGTGACACTATGTAACATTTTTCATAAACAGTCTTTAAATGTATACATGTATTTCATTGCGTCTCAAAAAATGTTGAAATAATATCAGTACAACACAATCCTGCCCTATAGAATCTCTAAGCTATTGTAGGACTACTGAGTTCACATAATTTACATCCTTAAAGTTCTACGTTTAGAACATAATTAAGAATACAAATCATTGCAACAAGTCACTCTCAAGATGTGCTGTCAGGTATAAATTTAGAGATTTAAGTATTTAATCACTTTATTCACAACCACATACAAACATTCAAAATTGAAATTTGTTTCCAATGTTTTGCAGTATACCTCAACAGCATTGGGCTTGATAGCAGGCCTCTTGATCAACTGTGTACATTAACAGGGGATTCCTACTCCATGATTCTCAAAAAGAGAGTTAACCAAACACTTGAGAATCAACACTGAATCAACACATCAGTGGATGGTTATACAGTGAAACCTGTCTATAAAGACCACCCAAGGGAGACAAGAAAAATGGTCTTTATAGGCAGGTGGTCTTTGAAGACAGGTGCCTAAAGTACATGTTTCATGAGAAACCATTTTCAAGGGAAACAAAAATGTGGTCTTTGTAGACAGGTGGTCGCTAAAGCAGGTTTGACTGTATTTTGGATTTAATCACAATGCCCCAGAAAATTGGGAGACATTAAGAAGATACATCGATGCAAGAATGCAAATATCTACTCAGAACATTTCTATGTGCTAACATTTTTTACAGTTTATCAATACAAGGAACATGAATAATAACTTTATCATCTGCCTCATTCCCAAATTTATAAGTACAGGAATATCCAGACAAATCCAGACAAACAGCCACTGTTCAGTCTTTTATTACTAAATCATGAACTGCCGATACAGGATATCTGAAGTCTCAACAGCTTCTGTTCTTTAAACATGCAACTTTGATTACGTAACAAGATATTGACAATACAGGGTGGCCAGCTGCTCTCATCAACACAGCTGATTTATGGTAAGCCATCACACGCAAATTTCTCGCTGCTTCAAGCACGACTATGGTTGTAAAAGTAGCAAAGTTTGAAAACAACATTGCCTCACAAAGATAGCCATGGGATCACAACATATTGCCATTGATTGATGATATTGGTGCCATTTTACTAAAAAAAGAATTGTCTACCCAATATAATGAAAACCAAAGACATTGTGTCGATGGTTTCGCTGAAATTACAGATCTCAGGTGTTGCTTTAAAGCCATTCTTTTGGGCCACCCTGTACACAAATTACAAGACTAGATCGGATAACCTATCCTATTATCTGTTACTGTGAACTTGAATTAAATTTGTGAAAAATTGATTTGTGTGACTTTGAAGAACACATGAATATGGCAATATACCATACTACAAATCTACTGCAGATTACATATGTACACATATTTACATATGTACACATATATTTTGCTAAAAATCAACACAATACATCAACCCTTACTGTAAGCTCTGGAAAACATTAAAACAAATACATTGCCTGTCCCTCCCCTTCATTATACGTATATTGAAAAAAGAGAAAAACTAGAAAAAGTATAATAGAGGACGAAAAGGAAAGGGAATGTGAAAATACACTATGATCCTCTCGTACACCCTCCTCCTAATCAATGACCTTGTCAATTCACATTCATCTGATTGGTTCCCCCGTGGTGCTCCATAAATGTCTTCACCCACACTATCCACAGCCAACTTGGACCAGAATGGAACAAGAGTAAACAAATAAATGCATTTTAATACTTATTCATGATTGAATGTGTATTAAAGACATTACAAAGAAGATAAATGAAGATATCCTTGTATGGAACATGTTTTGATCAGATCATTTGGCAGGTGAATAAGTTTCACCTCCTCCCCTGCGTTCACATTTTAGATGACACTTAGATGACATCTCTGTTCTATTCCCAGGAGAATGCAGCTGAGAGCAAAAGTAGTTTGACGATCTCTCTCTCTCTAAATAGTCTGATAACGATGGCATAGTGATGACATATCTCAAACACAGAATACAGTCTTTTCAAATGGGCCTTTAGTGCATCAGTACTTGGGCCTTTTTGAATCCACAGGCCTGTAAGGTGCAACATAGAGGGAGACAAACCACAAAAAACGTCAGTTCAAGAGTTAAGGGTAGTGAGATGACCAAGAAATTGAGTGATTTATTGCTTTCCGTAAATATAATTTGGCAATAATGACTGTGAGCATTGAATAAACATTAAAATGGGAAGTGTAAGAAAGCTAAGCCAGCGCTCCAACATTAACCAAGACATCCAGTATCACCTTGTTTACCAAAATAATTTCTTGATAATCTAACAAAATACTACATATACTCAAAACTAAACATAAAGAATTGATACATGTTAAATTATTAATGGTTAAATACTCCTTTTCAAAGGTAGAGCTACTAAAAATTTAAGTCACAGTTTTCTTCCAGAGTTTTGGGGATCTTGTCTGTTGAGAGCCAGGAGGGCGTTAACTCTGTGCTATAGTATATGAGTTAACAATTTTCAACATCATGTGTGTATTGAATGATTTGTTCTTACCTTTTTCCCTCTCCAGTCTCCTTTCTCTTTGCAATGATCTGGATATAAAAAAAGATAATGAACCAAAATAAGAATGACATCAAGGGAACAGACATGCAAACATTCAACTAGCTAGCATTTGGAATACCAATTGAACTAGAACATTATGAGATTTATTATCACAATGGTTTAGGTATTCATTGTGTTATTAATAAGCAAACAATGTGCAGCTCCTTGTTTGTGCTTTAGGAAAATGCAGTGTATACTATTTATTAGATTTATTATTTACACTGCTTCCTTCAAACACAGCTTTGTGAAAAACCCAAGCACTGTATTTCTACATTTTCTATAAACATTAACCTACTTTACACCCTTACCAAATTCTAAATATGATCTTTATTACTATGAGCATTATATTACTATGGATCGTTATCATCATGCTATTCATTATTAACGCTTTCTTTGCCGTCATCATCTCCATCACAAAAAGAACCACCGCCTTCATCATCATCATCATCATCATAATCATCATCATCATCACAAACACTGTCACAAGCATCATCATCACCATATTTACCATCATCATCACCATCATCATCATCATCAGCATCATTAACATCATCACCACCACCATCATCATCAGCAGCAGCAGCATCATCATCACCATCATCATCATCACCATCATCATCATCATCACCATCATCATCGTCACTATCATCATCATCATCACCATCATCATCATCATCAGCATCATTAACATCATCACCACCACCATCATCACCATCATCATCACCATCATCATTACCATCATCATCATCACCATCAGCATAATCATCATCCTCATCATCATCCCCATCATCACCATCATCATCATCATCATCACCACCATCATCATCATCATCACCAACACCATCATCATCAGCCAACAATCAATATCATCATCATATTCAACATCATCACCACCATCATCATCACTATTACCACCACCATCATCTCACCTGACTAATTTTCTGCCATTCTCTATCCAGTGCAGCCTTCTCATTCTTCTCTGGGTGAGTTCTCCTCGTCTTCCTACCCTCTGAGGTCTTGATTCCAAACTGGAAAGCAGCTCTGTCATTAGAGAGAGAGAGAGAGAGAGAGAGAGAGAGAGAGTGTGTGTGTGTGTGTGTGTGAGAGAGAGAGAGAGAGAGAGAATAGGAGAAAGAGGAATATAGATTAGTATAAAGGTAATGTAAAGGGAAGAGGTGATAAAAATACCAATGTAATGTCTAATATTTCATCTGCAACTGGTGAGCATTTCAAGAACTTCCTCATTTGGGGCACTGATATCTGGCACGTTCTTGGGTAAGCTGTAAGTCATCAATGACTTCTCTGTTTGATAAGACCGCTAACCATAGCCTCCCTAGTTGATTAGTGATTACCAAAATGCACATATTCTTGTATTACTCCCAATGCATCTGACCATCACTGTCATACAACAGGAACAACTATAACAATAAAACAGCAGAAATATATTTGTTTTCATTATATGACTTAAGTAGGAGGGGTTATATCAATTCCATAGTACCCTTCAACACAGACGGTTATACCAAATGGTTCTTTTTGATATTGACAAGATAACTTACTTGGGTAGAGCTTCTTTCTGGTTCATGTAGTCACTGTATTCCTCAGCAGTATCAAAGTCCCATCTTCCTACTGGACCTTTCTTGTTACCCTGATTGATGAAGAGAAGAAAGATATCAGTGGTTAAAATAAAGTTGAGTTCTGGTCATGCGATTGCATTGTGAAAGAAAAGGTGTGGAATCGACCAGAAAAGGTTGATCATCTAGCATATAAGTATTGGTGTGTACTGCAAGGTTCTGGAATCATCGAAATGATAAGAAATTTGGTCCAGTCTTGGTAAAGTTTTTTGTCATTATATTATTTCTTCATGTAAGGTTATTTAAATGACCTGAAGCACAGTGTTGCTTCTCAATACATTATGGCGGAAAACGATTGATGACTGAAGATAGAAAGTATCCATTGACCACAATGTCTACATTTGCTACTCTCCACCCAGGTGTTAAATGGGTACCTGGTAGGATGCGAAAGTTAATGTGGTTAGATGAGCAGGGGAGTGGAGAATGTGCATACATTGTGTGCGGGTAAGCCTGAATCCGATGACCGGGGTAATAATATATATCTGTAAAGTGCTTTGAGAGGGCCTGCGGTCCTGAAAAGCGCTATATAAGAACAAAGTATTATTATTTCGTCTTACCTGGTCCATCTTGGAGTAGTCTACATCATCATCAGAATCATCTAGAGCATCAGCTGTTTCCATGGCGCTGAGATTACATGAAACAACAAATAACATATGATAAAACAATAATGATGAAGATAATACAATGGTAACATGAGAAGAGAGATTCATCCCATCTGTACTAATAGGATTACAAACAATCATCTTACATGAACTTTCAGTGTCAAATTAATGACCTTAAATCTTTATTTCATTATTAGATTTGTTTAGATATAGCTTAAATTCCATGTAATCTTCACAATGTGTTATATTGTTTCCATTTCAGGACAAAACACATAGGAATGTTTCGTCCATACACATAGTAGAATACTAATATTATTATTCTTGGGCAGGATTTGCTGCCAATGGCATAACACCATCAGAAGTTGAGTAGCTAAATTAAAACAAACCCAAGATGAAACTGAGAGCTGGAAATCATATGTGACCTGTCAGCTTAAAGCCACCAATAAATCACTGTAAATCACTTTTTGTGGTGGATAGTGAAAGTGAATTTCCTGAAACTCTGGGGTTCAAAGCTCTCCAATGATATACAACATCCGGCTTTTGCTGCAGTAGAACCCAATTAAAGATTATGCTAAAGGAAATCAAGAACAAATATTACAAAAAAAATCCTCTCCACCCCCCTCCCCCATTTGCTACATTGTTAATATTGAAACCTATGGTTTTGAGCCATCAGGTCAAATATGCTGACCCCAGATAATCTGCCTTACTTTTATTTGTATTATGAATAAACTGCTCATTATGATATTGTAAATATTCAAAATTAATTTAAACCAAGTTTGCAAGAACCGTGTCAGTCTACCTTACTCTCATTCCTATCCATGTACATGTATATCATCATTATGAAAGTAAAACATTAATGAGAGGAAAGTAGATCTAGTACTTACCCTGGATAACACTCAAAGTAGCTATCAAAGTTAGCTCCCTTCTTGCCCGGTTTGTTCTTCGTTTTGTCTCCCTCTCCAGTCAACGGAATGCTAATAGAGAAAAGAAAGATAAATTGTAAGAAGTTATGATGATGACGATGACGATGATGACGATGATGATGATGATGATGATGGTGATGGTAAGATGACGATGACGATGATGATGATGGTGGTGATGGTGATGGTGAGGATGACGACGATGACGATGATGATGATGGTGATGGTGAGGATGACGACGATGACGATGACGATGATGATGGTGGTGATGGTGATGAAGATGATGATGAAGATGAAGATGATGATGATGATATTAATAAGAACAATAATGATAATAATAATAATAAATACTAATAGTTGTGGCTTCTTATACAGCACACATGTCAATCACGCCATTTGAGAATTCACACACACTTGAAATATTACAATCCTGCAGCTTTTCAAGGCCATTTCAAAAACTTCCCACCACCTTCTTTCAATTATACATGATCAACGAGGGCTCGACACTAACAGAGGTCCGGTGCACATGGGCCAAAAATGTTCCCTCCTGGGCCCCGTCTTACAAAGAGTTACGATTGATCCACATCAATCGCAAGTCCTGCAATCATTCGCAAATTTGCAGTTTCCTATCTCTTATGTACATAGCTGCGATTGATCAAATAAGTTGCGATTGATATCAACTCTTTGCAAGACGGGGCCCTGACCTCTATAATTTTCAAAATAAACTAAGGACCCCATGGACACAGATCCTTCAAATTGCAATCTAGACCCTCTGTGCAGAAAGTTAGTGTGGAGCCTTATATTTCTGTTATTTCGGTAATAATATATATATATATATATATATATATATGTCTGTAAATGCCTTCGGTCCTGAAAACAGTATATAAGAACTAGATATTATCATTAATATATTGAAGAGAAAAAAAAGGTTCAGGAGAAACAAATATTTGACTTGACTTACCCTCTATCACGTGCCTGCTGAGCTGTAAATACTATGGTTAAGGAAATGAGAATAATCTATAAATTACAAGTACTAACAAGCATACTGCTTATGTCGATTGTGCCTCTTCATTGCAAGTCAGTAATATAAAACTTATACATACTACATTTATTGAGGTTAAATAGCATTTACAATTGGAATTTGTTAATACTGCACGCGAGAATGACACCCCCTCCCCCCCCCCCCCCAGAAGAACAAAAGAAACAAAGTGAAAAGAGAATAAATGCAGGTAAAGGTTACATAAAATCCCTCTCAAAAATAATAAAGAGGGGAAAAATTATGTGTATTATTCAGAAATGCAGCTTAATTTTGTAAGATTATTCTAAAACATAAGACAGGTAACATCCCTTTTCAAAGTTCTTGGGGTGACACATGTCATAAAGTTTGTGAGTCCATTGAGCCAGTAGATCAATACAATTATTAATAATACATTGATTTGAAGCCATGTTTACAAAAGGATATTTGTCTTCATTTTCCCAGCCTGCTCTGAAGCGAGATTCATCCTCTTTTTCTGGTGGAGGCTGCAGATATAGATTGAAAAGGAAATATACATGAAATTATGAATAAAAAGTGGGAATAGAATCTTATGAAAACATGTTGAAAGTATTCAAATTGTTAAAGTCTTGTTTCTTTGTTGGGTTGTGGATACATGATTCCAAAAGTACCGGTAAAAAAAAATTTGCAATAAAATAATTCACCACTTTGACTGAAATCAGGAACAGTTGATGTCATTTACTACATAAAACATAATATTAATAGAAGACTTGTTTCTCGTTGGAGACTAATACTGAGAGTGGAATCGTTAAAAACCATTAGTAATGCAAGTTGAATTGAAATAAAAATGTTATTGAAATGGCTGATCAATCAACCTTACCTTTCCAAACTTTTCACTGATGCTCTGTAGAAGTTTATCAGCAGAAGGAGGCTTGGCATCAAAGTCCTGTAATAGCACAGCAAACAAAAAG